>JADBJO010005667.1:0-102500 GCA_016801955.1 Conus betulinus | reverse complement strand
ATGCTCAAAGCATTGAAAGAAAATGGGTGAAGGTTTCTCCATTTTCTTTACCAGCCTCCTGGTACTGTCATCAATGGTGGGAGGCAGTTTCCTAAAAAACTGTATCAGTGATTTGTTCTTCAACTTTTCAATGCAACTGCACTTTCTGGGAGGCAACCTTTGAAAAAAAAATCCCCCTGGCTGCGCTAGTCCATTGTGGAGATCTGAGTGAATGTCATCTTTCCACTTAAAATTTTCCAAATCACTGGTGTGAGTTATAACAAACAGATGCTATTTTGGCCAGCTATGTACAGATCAAGTCTTTCCTCTTCACATTCTCTCTAAAACAGCTTTCTTTATAAGTTCATTTCCACATTCCCTCTTACTACCCTGTCGGTCAAAAGTCTTCATTATGCAAATGCCATGAAATTTGGCCCTACAAAAACAATCAACACATTGGTCACAAATCGCACCACTAAATCATGGCACAGTGTACATTTATATGTAAGTGTGTGCATACTTTTTTTTCCCGCTTATTTTGAAGCCTTTACCATACCACACATCTGCCATCACCAGGTAGCTAACATGCATTCTCTACCATCCATCCTTCACGTTTCATCCAAATGTTTCATTCCATACTGTTTTTAGTGAAAATGAGAGTAAGACGTGTCATTTGAAGATAAAAGCTAAACCTACATGATGCCACCATCTGTATGGGGATTCTATCAGCAAGTTTTTTTTTTTCTTTCTTTCTTTCTTTCTTTTTGTGATTAAGCTAATGCCGAGTTTGACTATGAAAGATCAAGACAGCTTCAATCACCATGACTGTGGACGAATGACTGAAATAATTACCAAGACTAAGGACAATAGAGCATTCTAAGAACAACTGATAACGACGATTCAGAAAACCACATAGATTGTATTGGTATATCCTCACACTCACTTGAAACTATAGCAGCAGTTCTGTGAACCAAGAATGCATGTATTCTGGATTCTATGTAAAGAGGTGAGTGACAATTATGGTCCATTTTCAACATTAACAGAAGAATGTGTGGCAGACAACCTTCAGTGCTAGATTCTTCTTCAACATGGTGTGATTTAACAGGAACAAAGCTTTTGTGTGAATTAAACAAACAAAAAAGACACAACAAGACAGACCGTTACTGAGTTTTAAAAAGTTCAATTTAAGTTAAATGCCTGAAACCACATGTGCTCAACACACACACACACACACACACACACACAAAAAAAAGAAAAGAAAAGTACACACAGAGTTGAAGTTACACACACTCACAAAACTTAAAAGAGTTGAACAACAACTGAATCCTGTAACGTTTGAGTCATAAAAAGGCCACACAGTAAACAATATGCAAAGATCATGTATGGAACATTCAATATCATCATTATAATTGTAGAATATACCCCATCCGACTTGAAGATCTTGGTTTTAAGCCAGGACAGGTAGTACACACGGATTTTGTTCTTCTTGCCAGAGATGGTGACAAGGATGTTCTGTCCCTCCAACACCTCCATTTGCTGGAATCTCCTTCGCGAGATCAGAGTGTACACTGTAACAACACAAAACACAACATTTCTGACTCACAGAAAACTCAATCTTCTGTCAATATTTGTTTCCAAACTTTTAACGTGCTTTAACAGCAGCAGTGTATATGGATAGTGAGCATGTATGTATGAGTGTGAGAAGGTGAGAGAGAGAGAGACAGAGATTGAGAGAGAGAGAGAGAGAAAGAGAGAGAAGGGGGTGTTTGCATATGTAAGTATGAACAGATTTGTACATACTGTAAATACCTACTAAGATAAATAGTCTAAAGAGCTCTTTATTGTGCAACCACCATAACTATTTTAGGATATAAACAAATAAACAAAATATTAAAAAAACAAGATGCAAAGCTTATAAACGTACTCCCAGTTTATCCTGAATACGCGCGAGATAACGGTACACTAAAATGTCGGGCATCATCTGTCGCCAATAATGAACATACCTACAAATTTTCAGAAAGATCAGCCAAGTACTTTCTGAGATATTCCATAGAGAAGAAAAAACCGTTATGGGCCGTTATAGCCGTTAGTAACGTTAGTTAGTAACATTTTAAAATAACTTTCCTCCATAAAATCTTAGATCAGATCGTTACATGCTTGACCATCAACTTCCTCAGTACAAGGAAAGTGAACATGTACAAGTAAGTGCAGCAGCTTGCAAGAGTTCATAGTAGATTCTGTGGTAGGTGTTCAGCTTGCAGATGACAAAATACACCAGGCCATAATGAAAGAAAGATGATCCTTTTAATTACAAACGTTGAAGAATAAAGGAACAACAAATAGCCATCAACTGACCTTCAGGTTCAATTGGCCTTACAGGAACCAATCGTACATGCACCGCCTATATTCAACTGATGGCACCTTTTCATCAACAAGACTCAAACTCAGTGAAGACGTGAACACACTTTTATGTTCGACAATGCCTACATCTCTTCAGCCACTGTCATTTCTCACTCCCTCCAGTTCCACAGATTTCATCCTTCATATGTTATGTAAAGAATATTCTCGAACATACTCAATAATTCTTTTCTAGAATTTTCTACATATTGGTAACCTCAACCAATGAAATCACGACAAACTTATGTAAATGTGATTCAATCAGCTTCCGCAACCTTCTTGAAACCTTCAGTAATGCACTATCAACTTACGGAGACCTAGTAAACGACTAACATAATCTCGAATATTCCAATCGCATTATCAATCGATCTGAAAACAAAACTGAACAATTATGCATACGTTCACTTTCAAAATGTTTTAAATAAATCAACAACAGCACTACACTGACTGAAAATACAAAGATCTAAAAGCGATAACTAAACATAAGGCTTGCAACTTGTCGTTATTATTATTGTGACATCTTTCGTGAAAGTTCCTCCTCTCTTGTCCCCCTTTTAAATTGTAATACAACCCTCCACTTAAAGAAATTTCCCAAATTTCTATCAACTTTTACAATTAAAAAGAAATGTCGAACAACTTTAAAACAAATATCAACTGGCAACATACACTCAGTTTAAAGTCTACAACTAGTACAAGTTTCATTTAATCATACACGACTTTAAAAAAGTCTGCAATCAGATTGTGTGTGCCTTTCACATATTCAACCTCCATATCAAGGTTCTGAAGGCATATCGCCCACACATCACCCTATTGTTCACAAACTCAGCAGAGTCTAAAAAAATAAAGATTTATGGTCAGTGCGTAACACCCTGGAGAAACACTGCAAACTTTTGTACACCCCACACAATAGCAAGGCACTCCTTCTCCATGGTAGCATACCTCTGCTCTGTCCTGCATAATTTCTTGCTGGCATATGAGACAGCGAACAGCTTCCCATCCTGTTCCTGCATGAGGACTGCAGAGGCATCTGTGCTGAGCACTAACATCTCATTAGGGTCAGGCAACTGTAGCACAGGTTCCTTGGACAGGAAGTCCTTCACAGTGTTCAAGGCTCGGTCTTGTGCATCTCCCCACTCCAGTTGGTTGGGCTTCCCTTTGCGAAGAAGGTCTGACATTGGAGCAGTCACAGCTGCAAAGTGAGCCATGTATTCTCTGTAGAACCCCACTAATCTGAGAAAGGATTGCAATTATTTCTTAGTCTGGGGACGAGGTACTTCCAGAATTTTGGTCACATTGTCCTTGAGCACCCATTTCATTCCTTCCTGGAGACAGTGACCAATGAAGTCATATCATCTGCACCAATAACATACTTGTTGGGTCTTGCATTTGAGTTTGCACAAGACAGCCATTTGAACAGCTTCCAAAGAATTTCCTGGTGTTCTGTCCATGTTTTGGAATGGACTAGGATGTCATCCCAGTGGTATATGACACCTTCCATGTTGCCCAATAGTTTTCTCATGCCCCTCTGAGTGCTGCTCCAGACTTCTTCATACCAAAGGGCATCTGAAGAAACTTGTATGTCCCATCTGGAGTCCCAAATGCAGTCTTGGAATGTCTTCTGGAATGGGGACTTCCCAGTACCTCCTGCTCAGATCAATCTTGGAAATCTCCACTCAGTCTCTGGAATACATCAGCAGCTCTAGGCATGGGTTCATGATCTAGGTAAGTCAGCTACAGTTGCGTAAATCGATGCACATCCAATTGGCATCACCTTTCTTTTTAACAACTGGTGACGCGTATGGCGACCCTCTGGACTTCCATGTAACTCCCAGTTTCAACATGTCTTTGATGTCCTCTTTCAGTGACTCTGGTAGCATTAGGCAATGGGTAGGGCTTTGACCTGACAGGCTCAGGTGACGTCAACTTCATGCTGAATCAGGTCTGTTTTTCTCAGGAACTTGGTGAAGATACTTGAGTAAGATAAGATAAGATAATGTTGCTTATAGCCCAGCCGACCGCAAAGGGCCACATCAGGGCTATCACCACATTAAAATCAACTCGCAAGTCATTCATTCTCACAATTCTTTAAAATACATCGAAAAACCAATCCGAAGTTTTGTTAAAAATTTTTCCCATTGTAAAATCTCAGATCTGATGAAAAATGTTAATCTCTTTCAAGAACTCATAGATCGCATCAGGCGAAACATCTCTGAACAAGGTTTTCCTGGAATCTGCTGTAAAATGTTTATATAAAGATAAGATAATGTTGCTTATAGTACAGCCGACCACAAAGGGCCACATCAGGGCTGTCACCACGCTAAAATCAACTCACAAGTCATTCATTCACACAATTCTTTAAAAGACATCGAAAAACCCATCCGAAAGATTATTAAAAATCTTTCCACCGTAAAATCTCGGATCCGATGAAAAATGTTAATCTCTTTCAAGAACTCAAAGATCGCATCAGGCGGAACATCTCTGAACAAGGTTTTCATGGAATCTGCTGTAAAATGTTTGTGTCTCACATTGTGCAAGTCCCAACACTCTAAAAGAATATGTTTCATTGTGAGTGGCATATGACATGGAATGCACCACAGAGCTTCTTCACTCTTTAAAAGGTAGGAATGGGTAAATACGAATGGCCGGTGTGCAGCTGGCACAGAACTGTTTCTTCTTTACCACCACCAGACATAGATGACAGGAACTCCTTAAGGTTTGGACAGATCTGAAAGGGTTTGTTATCCCTCTGTGTATTCCAATCCTCCTTCCAGAGGTCTCTGACATAATCGTTAATTCTGGGTTTCAGATCTGAGCAGGGGATATATATATATATATATATATATATATATATATATATATATATATATATATTGGGACAATTTCTCTGTTGTGGCATTCTTGGCTAACGATCAACCATTTCATTCCCTCCGATGCCAACATGACCAGGAACCCCAGCCAAAATAATGTTGTACTTTCAACTTGGTAAAAAGTTCAAAGAAGTGTAAAAGTTCTGGATGCTGAAGGTTGCAGCCAGCTATGGCCTCCAAAACTGACAGTGAATCTGACAGAACCAGAAAGTCCCTCTTCTTAGACTGTGAGATTATCCTCAGTGCCAGAACCAGAGCTGTAAGTTCAGCAGAGTAAGCAGAAGCATCTGAAGGAATATGTTCTAACAGTATCTGGGAAGGAGCACCAGGACAACAGGCTGCACAGGCCACTCCATCTTCACACTTGGAACCGTCAGTAAAAATTTTCTGATAGGATGGGAATTTTGCACAGAGGTCAACATACGCCTTGTATGCCAGAGAGCTGGTGGACTCATTGCGAAAAGCTGCAAGATCGAAATGAATCTCTGGTGTGAAAAAGGTCCATGGAGGCTGATCTGGAAACTTGGAAAAATCGGACACAACACCTAGGTCTAGACCTGCATTCCGTGCGTGAGGCTGCATACAAAGGCCAAACGGCGGAATACAGTTAGGGTTGTTTTCGAATTTGCTTTGAAACTGAGGGTCAAAGACACAGTCATATGCAGGTTTTTCCGGTTCAGAGAACAATCTGATATAATAATTCAAAGACAGTTTCAGCCTGTGGTTGGACAGTGAAGGTTCACCTGCGTCTGCGTACAGGCTGTACACAGGGGTGGTGCAGAATGCTCCAAGACAGAGATGAAGCCCTTGATGAGAATTGGGTCCAAAAGTTTTAGATAAGACGGTCTGGCAGAGCCGTACACAGCACAACCACAGTCCAGTTTGGAACGGACCAAGGCTCTGTAGAGGTGCAGCAAAGTTTTCTTATCAGTGCCCCAGTCAGTGTGTGCTACGACCTGCAGAATATTCAGAGCTTTCTGACAAGAAGTTCTGAGGTGTTTAATGTGGCTGAGAAAGTTGAGTTTTTGGGTCAAAGATAACTCCTAAGAATTTGGCCTCTTTGACAGCTGGAATGGGAGACTTCCCTATTTGAACTACATGATCTGCAAAAAACTGACGAAAATTATGGAAGTGAATGCACTGTGTCTTTGTCGGAGAAAAAGTGAAGCCATTTTCATCCGCCCACTGATGAATTTTATCCACACAAAGCTGGAGCCTGCACTGGACACTCGGGTATAAGCTGCCACTTGCATGAACAGCAAAATCATCCACAAACAATGCAGTCTGAAGCCTGTTTTTTTTTTTTTTTTTTTGAAATCGCTGGCGATGGGGATTTATGCAAAGTAGAATGTCTGGCAGTAAAAAGGGTTAAAATACACCTTCTAAAAACATACCAGAAACTTTGTCAGAATCTTTCTTCCGTAATATCTTAGAACAGATGAAAAATTTTAATCTCTTTCTGAAACTCAAAGATCGTGTCAGGTCGGACGTGTGAGGGATAGACAATCTGCTCAACTCTTTCTTTGTGGCAACCTTGATAAGTTCATCAACCACTTCTTTGCCTAATATGCCCACATGACTGGGAACCTAAGCAAAAACTATGTTATTTCATCTCGTTTCAAAGAGATGTACAGTTCAAATGACTTTAGCAACTGAAGGTGCTTGAGGTTACGGCTGACAATGGCCTCCAAAGCATAAAGGGAGTCCAACAATATGCAGAAATCCGTGTCTTGATTTCAAGACCATTTCAAGAGCCAAGACCCAGGCTGTCAACACACCAGTGCAGGAGCTGTCAGTAGGAATGTGTTTAGAACATTTTTGAGAGAAACCTATTGCATAATACACTGCAGACGCAAACCCCTCCTCAGACTTGGAATTGTTGGTGAAAATTCTCCTGAAGAACGGACACTTTGAACTCAGTTCGGGGAAAGAGGATGTGTACGCCAAGGAGCTAGTGAAATCTTTATGGTGAGAGGGTAAATCAAACCTGATCTGTGAAGTAATGAAAGTCTGTGGTGGGTCATCAGGAAACTGGGGTAAATCACACACAACTCCAAAGTCTTTGTTTCCATTGTTCGAATGGGGAAGCATATGAATTCCAAACGTGGGACGCAACTGGGATGGTCACCAAATTTCTTTTGAAACTTGGGGACGAAAACACAGTCATATGCAGGGTTTTGGGGTTCAGAACAGAGATTCAACAGTATTTCAAGGCAAGTTTCAACTGATGGCTCGAGAAGGATGGTTCTCTTCCCTCAGCATACAGACTATAAACAGGGGTGGTGCTGACTGACTGCACTCGAACAGGTAAGGTAAGATAAGGTAAATTTTACTTATGGCCCAGCCGACTGCAAAGGGCCACATCAGGGCTGTCACCATGTTGAAGTCAACTGACATGTCATAAATAAAAGAAAAAAAAAAAAAAAATATTCACGCAACGCTTTAAAACACACCTTCTAAAAACACACTGGAAACTTTGTTAAAAAATTTTTCTTCTGTAAAATCTGAAATCAGATGAAAAATGTTAATCTCTTTCAGAAATTTAAAGATCACATCGGGTGGGACATCTCTGAACAAAGTTTTCACGCAATCTGCTCTTAAGTGTTAATGTCTCACATCATGCAAGTCCCAACACTCTAAAAGAATGAATGTACATGGAATTCTCCACGGAACTTCTTCACCTTAAAAATGGGTGTAAAAGGAGGGCTTGTATGCAAATGGCAGAAGACTGTTTCTTCCTTATGGCCGCTTCAGGAATAAGGTAAAAAGTCTTTCAGGTTTTGACAGATTTTGCACAATCTGTTGTCCATCTGCGAGGTCCATTCCTCTTGCCAGAGGTCTTTGACATAAGCCTGAGTTTTAGGTTTCAGATCAGTGTTAGGGATAAACAATCAGCTCAACTCTCTTTGTGGCACTCTTGCAAGCTGGTCAACCACCTCATTACCTTGAATGCCCATGTGGCTGGGAACCCTAGCAAAAACTATGTTATATCCATCTGATTTCAGAGAGGTGTACAGTTTGAATACTTTCAGCAGTTGAGGGTGCTTGAGATTGCTGCTGGCAATGGCCTCCAAAGCAGAAAGGGAGTCCGACAAAATGAGGAAATCTTTACATTTTGCCAAGAGCCAAGACCAAGGCTGTCAACTTAGCACTGTAGATGAACTGTCTGTGGGAATGTGTCTAGAACATCTCTGAGGGGGATCTCTTGCACAAAACACAGCAGGGGCAATCCCCTACTCAGATCTGGAACCGTCGGTGAAAATTCTTTTGAAGGATGGAACTTCAAAACACAGTTCAGTAAAGAAGGACTTCTATGCCAAGAGTTAGTGGTACATCTACAATCTCCAGAGGGAGGAAAGTCCATGGTGGGTCATCAGGAAACTTGGACAAATCGAATACGATTCCAAAGTGTATGTATGTATTGTTCAAATGAGGAAGAATATGAATTCCCAGCATGGGATGAAACTAGGAAGGTCATTGAATTAGATATATGCAGGGTTCTGGGATTCAGAAGAGAGAAGAGAGATGCAAATAGCAGATCAAAGTAGGTTTCAACTAATGTCTCCCGAGAGATGATTCCACTGCCTTAGCATACAGGCTATCAACAGGGGTGGTACAGAATGCACACAGAGTTGAAACCCTTGACGGTGGATGGAATCTAGACTTTTCAGGTAGGAAGGTCTGGCCATGCCATAGACTACATCCCCCAACTTCTCCTGAAGGACTGAAACTTCAAACACAGTATCGGCTGAAAAAGGACTTGTATGCCTAGGAACTGGTGGTATCTTCACTGTACGAGGCTAAATCAAACCAGACCTTTAGAGTGAAGAAAGTCCATGGTGGGTTATCAGGAAATTTGGAAAAATCATAAACTACTCCACGGTCTGTATCTGCTTTGTTAAAACAGGGAAGGATATGAATCCCCAAGGGTGGAATGGAACTGGGGTGATTATCAAATTTCCCTTGAAACTTCGGGTCAAAAACAGTCATAGCCAGTGTTTTGGAGTTCAGAGGAGATTTTCAAACGGCAGTTCATGGCACTTTTCAGTTGACCGTTTGAGAGGGATGGTTCTTCTGCCTCAGCATACAGACTATAAACAAGGGTGGTGCGGAATGCACCCAGACACAATCGAAGCCCTTGATGGTGGATAGGATCTAGATTTTTCAGGCTGGAAGGTCTGGCAGGTCTGGCCAAGCCGTACACGATACACTCACAATCCAGTCTGGAGCAGATCATAGCCCTGTAAAGATGGAGGACGGCTCTCTTATCAGTGCTCCAATCCGTATGTGCCACAACTCTCAGAATGTTCAGTGCTTTCTGACATGCAATTTTAAGTATTGGATGTGACTTGTTCAGTTTTTTATTAAAAAAAAAATAAACACTTAGAAATTTGGCTTCTTTCACAGCTGGAATGGTGGACTTGTCCACGAATTTCAGGATCAACAAAGAACTTACGAAAATTCTAAAAATTGATATACTGTGTTTGGGTGCTTGCTTGAAAAGGTAAACTCATTTTCCTCTGTCCACTATTGAATCTTATTCACACAATGCTGAAGTCAACTGGCATAAGCTGCATACAGTGCGAAGTCATTAACAAATCGTAAGGGCGGATCTTATGCAGAAACTATGTGCCAACGGGGCGGACATTGCGAAGCTGACACAGACTGTGGAGGAGTTGAGAGCTGCACTTTTCTCGGTCCATGCGGAGAACGATCGACAGAAAAGGGATCGAGGACAGCAGGAAGAGGGAACAGCAGATGTCCACCCAGCTGGCGGAAGTGCGGCATCTTGCCGAACTTGCAGACCGCCGAGCAGAGGAACTTTCTGCTTATTCCCGCAGGAACAATCTTCACATCTCTTTGGGGTAAAGGAAGGGGCTGAGGGAACGGACCTGCAGTGTGAGGAGAAGGTTCTGTCTCTCATCTGTGATAAACTCAAAATCAAGGTAAGGAGAGAGGACACAGAAGCTGTGCATCGGATGGGCCCGAAAACAGGAAAGGCTTAAAGCTGGGAAAAACAGTGTTCCGAAAGCCTCGGGTCGTGGAGTTATTGTCAGGTTTGTTTCGTGCCCTGTTCGAGACTCTGTGCTATGCGCTTGTAAGAACTTGAAAGGCACAAAGATAACTATAGTGGAGGATCTGACTCCCTGAGTTTACCAGTTACTTTGTGCAGTCAAAAATGAGACGTCAGTTTGTCAGCAGGCGTGGACAAAAAAACGGAAAGGTGATAATGAAGTCGGTTAATGGTAGGATTATTAATGTTAAAAACCCTCTCCGATGTTACACAGTTACGTTAGGCCTAGGCCAAGACTGTTTCCAATATGTCACAGGATGTTGTCTGCTTTCATGTGCCTCTGCTTTCAGTGATACGCATATGTCAATGTCGTCCATTATTGTAGTAGATCAGTATGATTATGGATTACCTCTGCAGTGCATTTCACCGATTGATTTGAGTACACTCGAACTGGTTTCATATTGTTGTCTTAAAGTTTGTAGAGTCTTTTGCCCGTTCATAAAATATCTTGTGTTATTCTGTGGCTAAGTCTATGGTTGACACTGTGTAGAGTAGGGGTCAAGGTCAGACTTGACAGATAGGGTCAAGGGAGTAATCATGTGGTTTGTATGTTTGTGTAAATTCTCTTTATTACCTCATGTTTATAAAAAAATTTCCTAAGCGAATAAATTAACTACAAATGGACGTAAGGTAGACATTGCCCTGTGTACCTTTTTGCTCGGTTTTATTCCCATTATTTCTCTTTGCGTTTATGAGAAAACAAGTTCAAATTGTGTGTTTGATCACGTGACTTGTGTACCAAAAACAGTCACCAGTGTAGCGTGACAATTCCCATGTTTTACTTTCAGGCTTTGGAGAAGAAACTTACGTTTTCTGTTCATTCTAATTACACCCACTTGTACTTATTCGTGTTGGAGTAATGGTGGTGGGCCTTTATATAACAGGTTAGTGTTTATATTGTTGTTTTCAAGTTAATGTTTTGTAATTTGTCATTCATGTCTGCTGTGTATGTGATATGTGATGTGCTTGTGATTGAGACTGAAACTGGGTCAAATTTGGTTTTATTGTTCATCTGCAAAAAAATGATAACTGGGACAGGTCTGATATGCTTGTTATTGCGGACAATTGTCGCAAGTGTTAGCTCATATATAAGCAAATTGAAAAATGCACTTTTTTTTGCTGTGTATAGTTCTGATTTTTGATATTTTTTTTACACTTTCTTTCCCAAATTTCTGAGAAGATAGTTGATCTGTTTATCCCATTAACTAGTTTTTGTTGTTGTAAAACATGATGGCTCAGAATCATTCATTTAAAATTTGCTCATTAAACTGTAATGGGCTCAATAACTTGAAAAAACAAAGTGATTTTTTGATTTTCTTAGAAGAAAAGTCTCTCACATATATTGTTTTCTGGAGACTCATCTACAAGATTCCGAGAGCTTCATAAGAGCCAGCTGGGGTTATAATGTATGGTTGTGTGGCACAGAAACACACAAAAAATGGAGTAGCTGTGCTCTTTAATAGCAATTTAGAGTACAAGTTGCTTGATGTTATTAGAGATAGGAATGGATGTTCCATTATAATGGAGTTTTTGAAAAAAAATATTTACTCTAGTGAACCTATATGGGCCTAGTGGTGGTGATAACCCTGAATTCTTTGATAGAGTGTGCGAACACATTTAACGCATTGGCACCAACACGTTATAATTATGGGAGACTGGAATTGTGTATTGAACAGGGATATAGATGCTCAAAAATTACACCAGTGTCACGAATCGTTCAAGAACTCATGAAAAAAAAGGGATATCATGACAAAATACAATCTATTTGATGTTTATAGAGATATGTATCCAGACAAAAGAGAATATACATTGCGGAAATCCAACTCTTTAAACAAGCAAGACTTGACTATTTCATGATCACCGAAGAAATATATTATGATGTTCGCATAGATCCTGGTTATAGGTCTGATCATTCTCTTGTTACATTAATTTAAAAAAAAAAAAAAAGCAGTTCAAATGGGACCGTCCTTTCTGGAAATTTAATAACAGTTTATTAAAAGAAAAACAATACATTTCAGAAATTAAAAAAGTAATAGGCGAGGAGAAAAAACATATGCATTACCCGTTTACAATTTGGATAATACTGACAATATAAAGAATGAGAACTTGTCATTTGAAATTGATGATCACCTTTTTTATGAAACCCTACTACTTGAAATCGGGGGCAGAACAATCTCATACAAAAAATGGCGAAAATTGTGTAAATGGATTGACTGGGTTTGGGTACGTGAAAGGTAAACCTGTTTTCCTCGGCCCCACTGTTGAATCCTGTTGACACAAAAAGTGGAGTGACGCTGTACGCTGGGAGTAAGAAGCTCCAACTGCGTACAGTGCGAAGTCGTCAACGATCAAAGAGGACTCAGAGCCCTGGCTTACCGATTTCACAATGTCGTTGATTTTAATGCTGAAAAGGGCAGGAGAAAGGATGCTCCCCTGATGTACACCCAACTCCTGCCCATGGATGTCCGAGAGTGTGGTGCCAACACGCACCTGGAATTGTCGATCGGCCAGAAAGTTTTCGATAAACAGAGGCAGATAACCACGAAAACCAAGTTTATGCAAATCCATAAGGATGCCTGATTTCCATGTGGTGTCATACGCTTTTTCTAGGTCGAAAAAGATAGCGACCACATGCTGCTCATTGACAAAGGTGTTGCGGATGGTGGTTTCTAGGCGGATTAAATGGTCAACTGTCGAGTGGTACTTGCGGAACCCGCACTGTTCACTGGCCAAAAGGCCAGGGAAATGGTCACTTCCGTGCAGATCGTCATGGACAGACCACTCATAGTCCAGGACCAGCGAGGGGTCACAAATCGACAAATCTAAACACGAAAGTGAACCTGTGGAGGAGTGGAGGTAAGTTGGAGTTCCATCATTCAGACAACACAAATCAAACTCTGAAAGGACATCGTCAAGAAGCAGACCTCTGGATGACGAATTCGCACTACCCCAAAGGGGGATGTGTCCATTGAAATCACCCAACAGCAGAAAAGGCCGAGGAAGCTCTCCCAACAGACTTACAAGGTCCTGACGACAAACTGGGACAGAAGGTGGCAGATAGAGTGAGCAAAATTGTAATAGTCTTGTGGAGAGTGACTCTCGCAGCTACAGCTTGAAGGGAGGTAGTCAGAGCGACAGGACTAAACAGCAAAGTTTTATGAAAAAGAAGGGCAACACCGCCCGACAGTCCCAATGTGGATGATTGTGCAGGCTTGGAAAGAATATTAAAGCCAGAAAGAGTGAAGGTCTTCTGGCTTTGAATTTTAGAGCTGTAGCTCCTCAAAGTTTGAATGTAAACCATGGATATTCCAATGGATTACTGTACTGTCCATGGTGCAGAGAATGAATAGGAGAGAAATCAGGTCATCTCCGAGTCATCATCTGCATCCAAGTCAAGTTAAGTCAAGTCAAGTAAACTTTATTATCTCAATTTGAGAAATTAATTTGTGGTCACACACATTCACAGCAAATAAACAATAATTTAGCCACATTACCCATTTTCTCACATATGACATACATTCATATAGAGGAATTTGGATTTCAATTAAACATCTTCTCGGTTCATGAAATCAATGGACAGGGGAATAAAACTTTGTTTAAATCTGACACTTCTGCATTTAACCGATCGATATCTTCGTCCTGACTGGAGAAGGTCATACTGATTTGCAAGAATGTGGGTCTGGTCACACGTAATCTACTTCGCTTTACAAACAACACGGCACCTGTATAGCTCACTCAGACTTTTTTGTCTCTCGCCAACGATTTTTCCTCCCACGTTCACCACTTTCTCCAGTGAGTGAATCTATTAGAAAGCTGGACAAGATGTTGGAGTCTTCAGACCTGTTGGCAGGCTTGCCCACAGGTGAAGAAGGCCTGGATTTTGAAGATGGTGGAGGTTTCTTTCTCATCTCCACCATCTCCACACTGGACTGAACTCCCTTGCCCGCACGGGCACTGCTCACAGAAGTTCGAGGTGGGAGGGTTGGCTTTTTAATCTGCCCAGCAGCAGAAGGAGTAGACTGCTGGGCAAACTGAAGGGTGGCAGATTTTTTGCCTCCACCAGAGGCACCCACCTTGGACTGGGAGGTGGTGTCTTTGCTTCCAGAGTTTAACATTCTACTTTCCAACGTTTTTGTGAAAATAAATTCATCAGTCTGGCAGCAGACTGAACGGGTTGGAACTTTCTTAACTGCTGAAGCATACGAAGAAACTGTTGATGATTGGCTGCCAACAACCTGTCTACGTACCTCAAAAAATGAGATTTTCCTTTCGGTTTTAACCCTCTGGATATTGGACTCCTGAATCCAAACAAGGCAGGTGTGTGAAGAGGAGGGATGGTTGCACTGCAGCAGTTCACACAATGAGCCGGATCTTTACACGGCCCATCATGGGTTGCCTTGCAGCAAACACTGCACACCTCTCCCCAGAACAACGGTCTCTGACATGTCCAAACCTCTGGCATTTGAAGCACCTCATCGGGAACGGAACATACATTTGAACGCGGACATTTAAGTAGCCTACTTTAATGACCGGAGGTAGCAAAGGGTTGCAGAATGTCAGAAAGAGGGTGTTGGTGGGCACTCTTTCTGCACCTTTTTTAACTGTCACCCTATGCACCTCTGTCACACCTTGGGATGCAAGCTCTGTCTTGATCTCCGCTTCTGAGACACCTTTCAAATCCAGGCACCGAATAACTCCTTTAGACGAATTTAACTGCTTATGCGAAGTCACCCGGATGTCTCTGTCCACAAACCATGTTGCCCTCAGCAGCTGTTCTGATTACTTCTTCGATCGGCACTGGACGAGGAATGAGCCATTCCGTAGCCTTTTTATTGACTGAGGGTCGCCTGCAAGACCTTGAAAGCCCTTCTGAATAGCAAAAGGACTCAGAGCGGAAATAGGCTTTTCCTGCTCTGTCCCTTCAATCACAAGCCAGGAAGCCCAAAAACCTGTCCTCTGTCTTATCTCCATATCTGAGTCACTGTCTGAATCCAGTTGTCTGGAAATGGGGTCCACTGCCTTTCTCTTCTTTATGGGGGGAATGATTTTAGATGAAGCCATGTTTAATGTGTATAAATTTTCGTCTCACCTTTACTCACCAACTATGGAGTCCAACAAAGGGGCCAGGGCCAAGAAATCACTGTCTTGACCCCTTCCAGGCTTCAGGAGAGATATACCACAAACAGAATGCCACTAACCCTATCCCCCCTGATCATGCTCAACTCCCAGGACAGAGAGCTAAGCACTGCAGGGGTTAACTTGGCCAGCCAGAGAACTGCCTGTCTTGACCCAGCCCCATGAAGGGGGAGCCGATTGATACACCTGGGCCAGAGTGTACCTCCTGTCTAGGAGAGGTTTGAGCCAAAGTGATGTGTTGAGGGCGCTGGCCCTCTCAATCACCAGGATCTCATCCCCCTCCGTCACAGGTCGCACCACACGGCAAACGCGGCGGGTCTTAAGAAGACCACAGAGAGAAAAAGAGTGAGGGAAAGAAGACTTGAAGGGGAGACGAAGATAGAAAAGAGCCAAATAAGAAAGGCAGAAAACAAGAAAAGGAGAAAGGTGGGTTACTTTTAGTCAGGATTCTCACCCTTAGCCTGTCTGACATGGGAAGCCCTACCAGGGGCATCAACTCCTTACCACGTTGCGCTTAGGCCAGACAGCATCTTCGACTTTTCAGGCCTAGAAGCATTTAAAAAAACTAGCCTATCTTCAAGTATTGATGCCCCAGCCAGCAAAGCTAAGGGATCACAGGACCACACAAGCCCTCCGATCACGGCAAGGTTGCAACCCCCGGAGGGTATAACCATTGGAATTACTATAAATAGCTCTTTGCATCAATATAATGCCTATGTAAACTAATATATATAAATCAACTTTGCTCACAGGAATGATGAAAGCGTTTACTGATTCATCCGCTACTAGTTACTAAATACTCTTATTACCAGTATTGTCAAATCCATGCTTGATTATCAAAGTGCTGTGTCCAATGCTGTTTCTGGAATTGGTACTTTTACTTAACTATCACCTTTTCTTTCATTGTCATTCCTTCCTATTGATATGTGCATATTTGTGCTTTGTACGTGTCTTGTAAAAAATGAAAAATTGTTCAATTAAAAAAAAAAAAAAAATCAAAAAATTGTAAGGACTCAGAATCCTGGTTTACTGATTTGACATTCTTGTTAATTTTGATACTTAATTAACAGAGCAGGAGAAAGAATGCTCCCTTGAGGTAGACCCAACTCTTGCCCATGGATGTCTAACAATGTGGTGTCAATATGGACTTGGAACTGGCGATCAGCCAGAAAGTTTTGAACAAGTAAAGGCAGATGACCATGAAAAACAAGTTTATCAAGATCCATAAAGATTCCAGATTTCCAAGTGGTATCCTACCTTTTTCCAGATAAAAGGGATAGCAAGCAAATGTTGTTCACTGATGAAAACGTTGCTGATGGTAGTTCCCTGATGAACTAAATGGTCAACAGCTGGGTGGTACTTACGGAACTCGCACTGTTTATTGGCCAAAAGACCATCAGTTTCCTGCTTCCAGATCGGACAGGAGTTGACCAACTTTTCCATTAGCTTGCAGAGGCAGTTTGTCAGAGCTATTGGGTGATAGTTTGAAGGGTCGATATGGTCTTTTCCAGGCTTAAGAATTAAAATAAGGGCTTTCCACGAGGAGGATGGAAAGCACCCTGTGGTTCAGATACGGTTGTAGAGTTTTATAGACTTTGATCGTGGATTTACTGGTATTAAATAGGGAGTTTTTTCAGCATCTGAGGTTGACTGAAGTAGTCAGAATGATGTTTTTGGCATGGTTGATGATGATATCGGTTAAGGTTTCTGCAACGTTAGCACTTTGCAGAACCTTATCTTCCACTAAATCTTTTTGTATACACATATGGTAAGGTAGGTAAATGTTGCTTACAGCCCAGCCGACCGCAAAGGGCCATATCAAGGCTGTCACCACGTTAAAATCAACTCACAAGTCATCAATAAAAAAAAATATATTTTTTAAAACCCTTAATACATCTGTTTAAAATACATCTTCTAAAAACGCATCAGAAATTTCATTAAAATGTAAAATCTGTAAAATCTTAAATCAGATGAAAATTCTTAATCTCTTTCCAAAACTCAAAGATCACGTAAGGTGGGACATCTCTGAACACTGTATTCATGGACTCTGCTTCAAAGTGTTTATGTCTCACATCGTGCAAGTCCCAACAATCTAAAAGAAAATGTTTTTCTGTGAGTGGAACATGTCATGGAATGCACCACAGAGCTTCTTCACCATTTAAAAGATGAGAATAGGTATAAAACAAGTGGCCTGTGTGCAAGCCGCACACGACTGTTTCTCCTTTATGGCTGCCTCTGGAACATGGTAAAAACTCTTTCAGGTTTGGATGGATTTTAAACAGTTTGTTATCGTCTGCAAGGTCCCTTCCTCTTGCCAGAGGTCTTTGACACAGGCCTGTGTTTTGGGTTTCAGATCAGTGTGAGGAATAGACAACCTGCTCAACTTTTCCCTTGTGGCATTCTTGGTAAGCTGGTCAACCATCTCATTGCCTCGAATGCCCACATGGCTGGGAACCCAGCAAAAAACTATGTTATCCGTTTGATTTTTAGAGAGGTGTACAGTTCAAAAACTTTCAGCAGCTGAGGGTGCTTAAGATTACGGCCGGCAATGGCCTCCAAAGCAGAAAGGGAGTCTGACAAAATCAGGGAATCTTTATGTTTTGATTTGCAGATAATCTAAAGTGCCAGGACCAAGGCTGTCACCTCAGCAGTGTAGACAGAACTGTCAGTGGGAATGTGTTCAGTACATCTCTGAGGGGGACTTGCTGCACAAAACAAAGAGGCAACTCCCTCCTCAGATTTGGAACCGTCAGTGAAAATTTTTTTGAAGGATGGAAACTTGGAACATAGTTCAGCAGGCCAAGAACTAGTGGAATCTTTCCAGTAAGAGGCTAAATCAAACCGGATCTCTGGAGTGGAGAAAGTCCAGGGAGGGTCATCAGGAAACTTGGAAAAGTCACAAACTACTCCAAGGTCTACACCTGCTTTGTTCAAATGGGGAAGCACACAAATCCCCAATGGTGGAAAGGAACTCTGTTGGTCATCAAATTTCTTTTCGAATTTGGGGTCAAAAACACAGACAGTAGTTCTCTTCAAATTTCTTTTCGAATTTGGGGTCAAAAACACAGACAGTAGTTCTCTCCACACTCTGTTCCAAAGCCTGCCAAAGGAAGCTCCTGCTTTTGCCAGTCTGTTTGACACTTCTTTATCCAAGCCACAGGATGAAGACAAGCAGCACCCCAAGTAGGTGAAGCTGTCAACATTGTTCAGGGTCGTGTCCTCGATCGCGATCTTTGGTTCTGGAGGATGAGGCCGGGTGCCGGTTGGAGCATCACTTCTGTCTTCTGCATGCTGATCATAAGCCAAAGGCCTTTGCTGCTGCAGACAGGCAACTAGCAAGCTCTTGCAGGTCTGGGTCATTGAGTACTGAGTGCACAGTCATCGGCAAACAGGAAGTCTCTCACAAGGGCCTTAACTCTCTTGTCAATCGGGCGCCCGCTAGCACCCAACCGGAAATCACACAGCCAAAACGCTGAGCGCCTGCCAGCGCCCGGTAAAACACACTGGCAACAATGGGCGCCGCCATGTTTATCGTAGAAAAGGAAGTCTCGCGAGAACGTGATTTCCTTCTTCCTGTAGCCATTTTCTACCGTCTGCAAAAAACCGCGAGTCGATGCGTGCCGTGGTTCTCAAGTTGCAAATTTTTTAAGTTTTGAAGTCGAAATGCGGTTTTTCACCATGGCTTACCTTGATTTCTGCCGTTCTATAATGAGATTTAGTGATGGAGATACTGTGATTTGTAGAATTTATGGCATAAGACTAAGTGAAAGTGCTGGATGATGAAGCTTAGAGTCACCTAGATTTTCGACTGGGATGAGGTTCAAGGTATGATGAGCAACGATTCGGAAGAAAGTTCTGAAGAAGAAGATTTCTTTTTTTCCCCCGAGTAAATGGCTCATGTGACATTCTTCAAATTTACGATATAGCAACATATATATTCGTAGGAATTTTTAAAATTATTTTCATTTCATTCTTTCCTTTCCTCTCTTTTAAATTTTTTTTTTAATTGAGTAACCATGTTCAAATTACGGAGTTACCTATCTTGCTGATGGTTTTCGGTGTTACTATGCTCGGATAAGTGCATACTGAAGAGGGTTAAGAACTTTTGTTCTGGCCTTCAGGCGCCTAAACCCTCTTATACTCATAATGGGAGCAGTCAGGACTAACCGCAGGCATCTGTACATTCTGTTCCAGGAGCTACTGGGACTTCTCGGTGGGAATTTTCCATCACACAGTGATCACATGTATAGACACGCACAGTCGCAGACAGTAACTAGGAAGACTCTGGCATGGCCCAATCATGTGTTGGCACTATTTTGGGGTGATGGAACTGCACATGTTCATTGAGAAAAAGCACAGAAAACAGTGAGCATCTTTGTGAATGAAACGGACTGACTTTCACAACAGCTGCTTCCGCGTCTGCCACGAATGATGAAGAGATGGGTCGATTACTCGCAAGAGGAATTAGATCAAATTAGTAGAAGTGGAGATGTTTGAAAGAGAGAGATGGAGAATGAAAGTGATGTAGAATTAGGTAGCGGTGTTGAAGAGGATAGTGAGGACGAAAGTGACCTGGAGTACAATGTTCTGCTCACAACGCTGTAGACAAAATGGTGTCCTGCGACATGTGCCACAGCAGAAGTGCATCAGTTTCAGGAACCCACTGGGCCCGCACACTCGTTACCCGTCACTGCTACACACAACTGGATTTTTAATTTTTTATTTGTGTCTCTTTTTTTTTTTTTTAAACTGCTGCCAATGAAATAAACAGGTATGCAGGACAGAAACAAGCTGCCAAGAGCGTACCTGGCCCTCTTTGGTGCGATACAACACCTAAAGAAATGCCTAAGGTGTGTTGTCAATGTGTCAAAACTGGCCGTTTGACACCAAAGGGATATCAAGTGGAAACGTCATGTAAGTATTCTTTCTGTCAAGTGCCCTTTTGTTGGCTTAAGAATGGTTGTTTTCGTGACTTTCGCGACCAAAACATAGCCCAACAGTAATGCACTGTGATGTTTATTTTGGTTTTTTAAACCTGTGTTTTTTGGTGACAGCTGTGACTGTGATATTTAGTGTGAGTGTGTACAGTGACACTGTGAGTACAACTGAAGACCGTGGACGTATGTAATCAGCTGCAGTTTGTAGAACTGCAAAGGCTGATGGAAACACTACAACATATAGAGTATTGGGAAGTGACTGAGTTCAGTATTGTGTGTGACAAGTGATAAGTTTTGTATGACACTGGTCGGACAACCAGTGGGACCTGTACTGCCAAGCAGCGGATGGATCACATCAGATAGACCTCAGATTTCATCATACACTAACAATTTGCATCAGCATGGTGACTGTGCATGCTTGCATGCTGTAAAATTGATTGTCACCATAAAAACGTCACATGTCTGGTGACAATTTGGTGACAGTGACACAACCCATATCTCTAAGACAGACAAAATATAGTACAAATTACAGTGCATGGTCTTATAAAAACTGCCTGCCAATTTTCTTTCTCCTTAGAGGTTCACACACATTCCCCATAAGTTAATAATCACACATACCCATTTTTAGGCTGAAACCTGTAAAAGAATCTGAAATCTAGGGCAAGTCTGCAGTCAGAGAAAAACTGAGTACAAGAGGGTTAAGTCGAAGAAGCGGCCATCAGATCTGTAGCAGACAATGATCCCCGTGTTGGTACTGGAGAGAGCAGAGAACAGCATTGTGGCGAACATGAAGCTGAACAGGGTTGGTGCCAGGACACATCCTTGCTTTACTCCATTGGACATGGGGAAAGGGTCAGACACAGAGCCGTTTTCCACTACGCGAACCATCATGCCGTCATGGAATGATCGTATGATCGTTACAAACTTCGATGGGCAGCCAAGTTTGGACAGTATAGCCCAAAGACCCTGCGAATGACGGTATCGTAGGCCTTTGTCAGGTCAGGTCCACAAAGAGGATGTAGAGATTCTGATTCTGTTCCCGGCACTTCTCTTGCAGCTGTTGAATAGCGAAGATCGTGGCGATTGCTCCTGAAGCCATACTGGCTCTCAGAGACAACATCATCCAGCAAGTGTTGTGCGATGTGATTCAGGATGACCCAGGCCATAATCTTTCCACTATGCTCAATAGTGAGATGCCTCTGTGGTTGTCGCACGATGCTCTGTTGCCCTTGTTCTTGTACAGATGGATGATACTGGCATCCTTAAGTCTTCTGGTACTGCTCTCTCACCCCAGAACTGCTGCATCAGCTCAGTTAGCTTGTCGACCAAGGCCTCTCCACCAACCTTGAAGATCTCAGGGGAAATGCCATCAGGGCCCAGTACCTTCCGATTTGGAGCTGCTTGATCGCTTTCTGGATTTCCTCCTTAGTTGGTGGGTCGTCAAGTGATGTCAAAACTGGACATTGGGGCATGTCCCGGATCGTTTGCTGATCGATTTGAGACGATCTATTCAGAAGCTGGCTGAAGTGGTCTCACCACCGCTGTACAATATCACTCTTCTCAGTAAGCAGAGTGCCATCAGCTGTCTGTACAGGCGCCATGGCTTTGGAGGAGGGGCCATACACAGCCTTCAGGCCTGCAAAGAACTTCTTGGAGTTGTGCTCACCAGTGTACTGTTGTAACTCTGCAACATTCTCTTTCCACAAATTGTCCTCCATCGGTCTCAGCCCAGCCTGGACCTTGCCTCTGAGATGCTTGAGATGACCATGCTTGGCTGTCAATCCCTTGCCGTTGAGCCAGCTTGTGTGGGCTTCATGCTTCTGCTGTAGCAGTCTGCTGATCTCCATGTTGTAGCTGTCGAACCGGTCCTGGTGTTTCCTCTTTGAGTGCCCAAGAGACAGCCTGCCAGTGTCTTAGACTGCGTTTCTGAAGTTTACCCTGACCTTTTCTAAGTCAGTTTCATCTAGTAAACTACTGAGCTAGTTCACAAGGTCGGTCACGAATGTTTCCCTTGTCACTGGATCATTCAGTTTCTGGACATCCAGCTTCTTCTTGATGTCGGCTTTCTGGCGTCTGTGGGTGCTAGCGATGGAGAAGAAGAGCTTGCACCTCAGCAGCAGGTGGTCAATCCAGCAGTCCGCTAGCCTCATTGCTCTTGCGATGTGGATATCCTGGATGTCATGCTGCCTAGTGATCACACAGTTGATCAAGTGCCAGTGTCTGGAGTGAGGATGCAGCCAGGTGGCCTTGTGGAACAGTGTGTTGGTGATGGTCAAACCAAACTCGGCACAGAGAGTGTAAGAAGCAGCTGGCCATTT
The DNA here is from genome assembly GCA_016801955.1 of Conus betulinus. Taxonomy (NCBI): domain Eukaryota; kingdom Metazoa; phylum Mollusca; class Gastropoda; order Neogastropoda; family Conidae; genus Conus; species Conus betulinus. The sequence goes on along the minus strand of JADBJO010005667.1, from coordinate 79,792 downwards.
GAGTTTTCCTGTCCCACTCCATGCGATCCGATGATATTTGGCCAAGACTGGGAGTCCCTACCCACACGAGCATTGAAGTCCCCAAGAAGTAAAAGCTTGTCATCCTTTGGGATACTGCTTAGCAAGCTTGAGAGGCTCTGGTAGAACAGTTCCTTCTGTTCTTGGTTGTAGGTCATGGTGGGGGTGTACACACTGATGAGTGTCAGATGCTGCTTTCCTTGGATAGGCAGTCTCATAGTCATCAGACGATCACCAATTCCTTTGGGGAGGGGGAGACTCTAGGTTCTTGACCAGCGAGGTGCGGATGGCAAAACCCACTCCTGCTTCTCTTTTATCCTCCAGGAGCCTTCCTGTCCAGAAGAAGGTGCATCCATGTCCTTCTTCTGTGATTTCTCCAGTGTCTGCCAGGCACGTCTCGCTAAGTGCAGCAATATCAACTTTGTAACGTTTTAGTTCATGGCCCACAAGTGCTGTTCAACGCTCAGGTCTGTCGCTCCTCCTGTTGTGCATTAGAGTCCGGATGTTCCTGGCTCCAATAAATAAAGTGCGCTTGTTCTTTGTGGTAGACCTTTTAGAATGATTTCGACCACGTTGTTAGATGTCCAGTCAGCTGCGGTATGCTGACAGGATGGGATGAGGCAAGCTTTCTTTAGGCCACCTTTTCTAGGCTCCTCCCCATGAGGGGGCAGGGCAGGAGGGAGGGGAGGGGGAGCAGTGCTATCCCTGAATATGGCTGCTCCCTCGCCAAGGTGGCTGCCGAAACCCACTCTTGCCCCAGTGAGTAGAGTGACGATCATCCTGCCCTCACCACCTGAGTGCAGGTCCGTGACTACTAGTTCCCAGTGCCATCTCCCACCTACCACCATCACCACTCGTGTATCGCCCAAGGACTGGGAAAGCAGAAAGGAGAGGCGGAGTCAATGAATCCTTGGCAAAAAAGTATATGGAGGCCGTGGGTTGCCCAAGCACCATGACCCCCCTCTCCAGACCAATTTACCCATGGTTGGGAGATTCATGGAGGGTGGGGTAGCCTATCTACCCATGCAGGTCTCAAGACCTGCCCATTGCCCACTGGGTACTAGCCACTTGAAAACCCGCTCCCCACAGGTAACCAATGTGAGAGTCTCCCTGAAGGGGAAGGAAAGAACAGACCAGGGAGAAGCACTGGTGGGTGTATGGCTGCAGTCCCAGAGGTTGGGCGACTATTACAGAGAACAGTTCATCCTTCAACCGTGAGTTGCCATAGATGCTGGTTTTCCCAGTCTGGATGCCAGCACCCCTCTCCGAAGTACTGCGAGTTGAGGCTATCACCCGACAGGTGAATGGCCTTTACCATTAAGGAAAAAAAGCAATATGTACATTTTCTCCCCTGTACTCTTCTTCATATTTTCATCACCACTTATGTCCTCAATTACTCTGAAGACTGTGAAGACAGGCGTATGGCCCATTTCCATTAAAATCTTTACTGTGGCAACAGTTGTGTCAGACATTTCGTTCACTACCACTTTGTAGAATGTGAAGAGAGGTGACTGACCATTTCTACTGAAATCTTTTTTTTTTTTTTTTTTTTTTTTGAAATACTGTCGATGAAGGTCTGCTGAAATCTTTGTCATCACTGTGGCAACTATTTGCATCATACATTGTGTCCTCTATTACTTTGCAGAGTGTGAAGAGAGGTGAATCACCATTTCCATTCATCACTGTAGCACACAACTGTGTCCACACACACACGCACACACACACACACACCCCCCATCTCCAAAAGAAGAAAAAGAAAAGAATATGTACATATGTAAATTTTCATTTCCTAAACAAAGATTCTGAACAAAAACTCTGATATGTATTGTGTGTGTGTGTGTGTGTGTGTGTGTGTGTGTGTGTGTGTGTGTGTGTGTGTGTGTGTGTGTTCACAATGCAGTTGGCAAATATGAAAGAATCAGTTAGGTGCATAATCTGTTTGTGCCGACAGCACACTTACCTGTGCAGAAGAGATGTAACTATATTTACAGTCAGACTACATGATATCAAACTTTCTGAAATTCAGTCGTCGTTTTTTTTTTTTTTTTTTTTTTTCCATAAAATTTGGATATTTACAGAAAAATGTTTCTTGAAATTGTGCTTTCCGGACAAATCTGAAGAGACTGGTGGCTAGGCTTTTGACATGAGTAGAATTGATGGGTCTCCTTTACCTTTGCCTTGTCCACTGCGGTCCAGTAACATCAGTCCATTCTCTGTGCCGATCAGCAGATTAACACCTGTCAACAACAAACTATCTAGTCTGAAAGAATTCAAAGTATACACAATTCTTGTACTCTTCTTGATAGCAAACATCACCTATTTGCATGGTATATAAGAAATATTTGACTCGGCAAGATGAGTGCAAAATGGCAGGATGGGGGGGGGGGGGGGGGGGGGGGGGGGGGGGGGGAGAGAGAGATTGATCCTAATATGCTAGGGTGGAGCCTAATCTTACGATCTGTCCTGTCATACATACATAATTTCAACACATCATTCAAACTAACAATTCAAAGTAGTAACACTGTAATGTACTTATACAATGACAAGCAGACTATTCATAAACATAATGATGACATGGTGGGTAGTCAAACTAAGGGAACCAAACCAAACAAACAAAAACTGAGGGAGAGGTGAGGGGGAGGGGAGAGAGAGATAGTAGGTCAAGAGGGACGGGAGACAGAGTGGGAGTGGGGACGAGCGGTTTAATCAAGTAGGTTACATGTTCAGACGGTGTATTCAATGTATGGTGTAAAGAAGACTTTGCAAATGGATGATAATGATTGTAATCCAGTAATGTAAATGTTTTTTGTTTTTTTTGAAAGTTTTTAATGTACTCATATTTTGTAGACTTGATGGAAGTGAGTTCCAGACATATGGTCCAGAGCAACCACTGTTTGTTTTGTATTGATGAATGCATGGGTAGGGGAAAAGGAATTTCTATGAGTTAGAAGAGCTGTTCAATTTTGTAAAAATGGCACTGATATAACATGGCATGATATCTGTAGAAAGTGTGAACATAAGTAGTACCTGTTATCATAAATGATAAAAGAGACAGACAGACAGAGAGAAAGGGAGCAAAGGAGAGAAGGAGCAGAGAGAAGGTAGGAGAGATGAGGGAGGAAGATGGATGACATGCTTACTTAAAATCCTAAACAATTTTGAGATATAATACTGCCTTGAGAATTAAATCCCACTTATAAATCCAAGTGCAAGGTCCCAGCTTGAATAAAACCATTTCATCAATAAAACAAATATAGTCAATTTCTTGATCAGAGCATGTTCATAGTATTTCCTTTCTAAACCATTCCCAGGAAGAGTCAACAACAGCAATGGCGCATTACAGGCAATGGTAAACATTACAGGCTGCGTGCTGGGGGGTCACTGGTGTAAAACTCATCAGAGGCATATATATATATATATATATATATATATATAAATTAGTATATAACATTCCTGTCAAAAAATCTTCTTATGCCATTTCAAATCTTACAATGTGATCAAAAGCTGGAATCGATCTTCCCCACGCCTCCCATCATCGCCTACAAGAGAGACAAAAACCTTCGCGACCACTTGATATGAACCAAGTTCCATAAAAACACTAACTCTTCACCCAGAAATTACCTGCGCAATCAACCTGGATGTAAAACCTGCACTTTCATTGCCAACATCAACAGCATCACTGGCCCAAAAGGAAAATTCAGTGTCCAATCAAATTTCATCTGCCAGTCCACCAACCTGGTGTACGTACTGAGATGAAGCCTCTGTTCAAAGCTGTACATTGGGGAAACATATCGTACCCTCAACAAACACTTTGTGGAACACCTCAGAGCTGTCCAGTCATCTCATCAAACACCAATGGGGATTCATTTCAAATCTGACTGCCACAGCCAAACCCATATTTCCATGACTGCTGTTGGGCAAAACCACTCCCCAGCCCCAGAGAGAGAATACATGGTGTCCAGGGTCATCTCTCACCTTGGCACCACAATCCCTGATGGACTCAACTCCCACCTCTGACTTCTTTAGTTTGAATCACTCCAGCTCTTTTCCTTTCCCCCGATCTCTCTTCCGTTCTTTTCTCTCTATACCCCCAATTTCCCCATCCCACCTTACTCACATTCACACCCCATGTACATATAACTATAGCATATTTATAAGATCACATGTAGAGCATAATAAATATACCCCAAACGTCATCTCCACCATCCAGGTATGCATACTCATACACACATGCACATGTGAACAATCCATATGCACTATAAATATATATATATATATATATAAATTTTTTCCCTTCATACACACCCTCAAGCGTCCCCTTCCAAGAATAGACTCCTCATCTACCACCCTCTCACTTTCTTTTACACTCTCTCAAGCACCCCCTTCCAAACATATGACTCCTCTACCACTCTCTCTTTTTCTCTATATCTGGTTCTGTTTGTCTTTTCCCTCTATCTGCCTCTCTTTTTCCTCGAGGTGAAATGGGATTGGACACTGAATTTTCCTTTTTCCCACAAACACACACACACACACACACACACACACACACACGCGCGCGCATGCGCGCGCACACACACACACACACACACACACACACACACACACACACACACACACACACGAGCGCGTGCGCAAGGACACATGCAATCATGCAGGTGTGCGCGTTCACGTGCACACACTCATACACCTTTAAGCCATCATCGTCCATTTATGTAAATGTTTTCATGGGTCATTTCCCATATGTATTTATTTGTTTTTCTTTTCCTTTATGTCAAAAGTCCTGAAGATGGTCTATGAACAACAAAACGTTGTCGACATTTGTTCTGTTTTCCTCTTTTTTTTTTTTTCTTTTTAAATTAATCTTCTGAGAATCCTCAAAGACATATATATTCATTTTTACTTGAAGATCTGCTGTTAAAAATCTGTTTATATATATATATATATATATAGAGAGAGAGAGAGAGAGAGAGAGAGAGAGAGAGAGAGAGAGAGAAGATAACTGGTCCTGACAGATTCTGTTTTTTCTTTTCTTTTTTTTTTTTTTTTTTTTTGCTGTCCCATCTTCTGTGCACCCTCAGTGGCACTGCACCCAAATTGCTTCTTCAGACTCCTTGTCCACAGCCACAGCCCATCCCAATCCTCCACAGCCCTGGCACTGGCAATCCATTGGAAACAGTCAATGTCAAGCTGTCATAAGGTAACGCACTTGAGGAGATACTACACTGCTGCCAAGTCACTTTGGTACTGGTTCGTGATGCTTGTTCTGAAGCCCCCTACTGATGACAATTAACTGCTTAGTCTCAATGCTGGCACGAATGATCTCTCCATCCACAGGGTGCCACCAGGTCTGTCCAATGACAGTTCCCATGAATCTGCTGATACTGATGACCCCAACAGAATCAAACAAAGCCCATAGACATGGAGAGACAACTGAAACTGATGTCACCATGACAGCAAGGTATGAAGGGCCACAGAATGTGAGGATTTTTTTGTTCGTTTGGTTGGTTGCTTATTTTTTTCTTTTGCCGACAGATGGGAGCCAGGAAAAAAGATCATCATCATCGGCTAAATGGCTACCACATACTCACTATGCAAAACATGGCGAGAAAACTTGTAACAGACCTCTAAAGTCAACAAATCCTCCCATCAAATCAAGGTGGCTACAGGTAAAAGTACAAAGGAAAATTAGGTCACTTTTGCCTATCAAATATACAAAGGATTCCAAAGGAAGGAAGAAACACTGGCTGTTGGAAGATGCATACAACAAAGACCAGTTCTCGCTTCTCATGGAACTACTGCATGACTATGGAGTCATCAGGACACTTTCACGAAGGATAGCAGCAGCACTTCAGGAGCATACTGTCATCCTACAATTTGAAGATTGGACGTCTGAGTCTCATAAACTTTCTATGGAATTACCTCAAGGTTCTCCTCTCTCCCCTGTTTTATACAATGTTTACACAAAAAGCCTTGCAGACCTCAACAGAAATGGAATTGCTCAAGTGTTGACACTAGCAGATGACAGTCTGATCTATAAAACATAAAAGAATGCTCAAGAAAGAATGAAAGCAATTCAGCAACAGTTGAACAACACTGCTCAATGGTGTCAAAAAACTGAATCGTCCATCAACCCTACAAATGCCCAGATATTAGTCCACACTCTCAAGGAGAAGACCTCAGGATAAGTACCCTCACCAGTCTCCTTCGATGGAATACCAATTGAATCAACTGACAACCTACGGTATTTGGGTGCAGGCTTTGTTAGAATCCTAACCTTTAGAAAGCATCTTGAGAACATTGTTCTTAAATGCAAAAAAGACCTATCTGCCATGAAAGCAATGGCAACTAAAGGCCTTGAACAACGCCATCAGTATGATTGATTATAGATTAGGGCTTACAACACTGTCCAACAGCAATCTTCCTAGAAAGAATTCAGAATGAAGCAATGGGATTGATCCTGGGAACCATGTTCAAAACATCAGTTGAAACTATGTGATACCTGCTTGACCTTCTTTCAATGCAAGCAAGACACAAGCTAGAACAGGTGAAGGCATATTTCAGAGCACCTGAAAATCCCCAAAACCCACTTCATGCGGCAGTCAAGGAAACAAAAGGCACTCGGTTAGAGCATGGAAAATCATGGCTGGGACAGGCAGAAGACAATATACAGTTTGTGTGCCACTTAGCAGAACTCAAAGAAACGAAGGAATGGGAGAAGTATCCAGATCACTTGAAACACCTCTACCAAATTGCCATTGCTCCTGAACTTGGAAGACACTGTTGAGAATGGCCAGAAGGCAAAAACCAATGCAGAAATTCAGATGCAGGCAGAGACCTTGGCACAAAAGATGATACAGTTATGTACACTGATGGTTCTGTCACGAAAGGTAAGTCAGACTGGTGATACACAGTGAAACAAAATGGCCTGAACTCTCCAGGAAAACAATGGCGCGCACAGTTTAACAACTTCAAGTCTAACAATGGAGGTATAAGCAGTGACACGAGCACTCCACTGGCTTTCATCCACAGGCCAGTTTAAAACTCAACAAGCCATGATACTGACTGACTCCATGAACCTATTTCAAAAAGTGAAGACAGGAATGGGAAGCCCTGTTTGGCATAAACTAATGCGCAACCTTCCATTGGAAAGACTCATTTGGATGTACCCCCCTGAACATGCAGGAGTTAAAGGAAATGAGACAGCAGACACACTGGCTGGCAAGGCAATGATAAGGACTGGATTACAGCTTGGCCGATCTGATGTGATAAGAAATCTGAAGAATCACTTCAGCAAACAAGAGCAAAGCCACTATACCATATACCATCTTTCAGATCTGAATATCAAGAGGGGAACTGGCCGCACATCCAGACTTAAGGGAAGAGCAAAAAAAAATCATCACCTACCAAACAAACATTGGAATAACTTCAAGGCAACACTGCGAAGACTCCTAAAGATTGGGGCAAACTCATACTGGGCCTTTCCAACAAGAGACACGAATGATTGAACACATGTCAACTGATACAAGACTTTGAATCTCTCAGAGACCCAAGCGTATACTGTAGACGTGTGTGCACTGGTGTGTGTTCATCAGTGGGGTGATGCAGGCATGTTAATTACAGTCCACAGACATGAGTGTGCAAATGCGTGTGTGTGTGTGTGTGTGTGTGTGTGTGTGTGTGTGTGTGTGTGTGTGTATGTGTATGAGTGTGTCTGTGCATGTGTGTGTGTGCGAGAGAGAGAGAGAGACAGAGAGAGAGAGAGAGAGACAGACAGAGGCAGAGAGAGAGAGAGAGAGTGTGTGTGTGTGGAGGGGTGTTCTTATTTGGGGGGGGGGGGGGGGGGGGGGTGCATGTGCATGCATGTTGTGTTTGATGTTCTTGTTCTTGATCCAAAGTCATTCTGAACATTCATTTACCACAAGCAATAAGAGACGCACGCAGGTCACACACACGCACACCTACATACACCAGTGCATGCACCCCACACACACACATAAACACAGGCATGCACGCACACCATGCATACATGGAGGTAACTTGAAGGAAACTTCCTTTCCTTGTAGGAATGCTAATTTGTTAACAAGTAATTTCTATCTTACATGCTTACATTGCATATATAGAGTTATGAAAAGAATATGATAATGTTCAAGTTTTTTTTTTTTTAATCATCTTATTCTATGAGACTTTAACATGTTGATACAAAATCATTTTACAAATACCCATTGATATTAGGAGCCTGTAACTAAAACAGGTGTTAGCAGTTAAAAGAAGAAGTACCCTATCTGCTCTCACATATCGGATCAAACGGGATAAACTGGAAAGGCTGCCCAGGCTGAACTGGCTAAAGAAACCCTAAGTGGAGCAATGTCACACTGTCTCTGTCCAAAATCACACTCTACAATATCATCTTCAACATCCGATTTGACCATGTCTCAAGTTCATATTAGGTGTTCCTTAATGCTCAGCTCTTACGGTAACCTCAATTTTGATCATCTGTCCATGGTGCCAACTTTATGTAATGTCTTTGGAGTCAGTAAGTTCATGGATAGTGTTCTTGCATGGACATGATGGCACTCCCCCCAAAAAAAAAAAAAAAAAACCCAAAACACAGACTCTAATTTCAAGACTTGGCAGTTATTATTTGTTGTATGCATACACGATCAGAACAGGTACAATTGAGCACCACAATCAATGACGCACTGTTAAGCCTTCTCTGGCAGGTTGCCACATGACAATCTGAACTGACTGCTCCCTATGAGCTGACTGTGCTAACAATATGACTGAAGACGATATACACTGGTGAATGGGTGAGCCAGAGTGAGTGACATGAGAGTAATACAACAAATGAGATGTGATGCATTAAACACAGATAAAAATGAAGGGTCATTATTATTATGCACAAGTTATTAAAAATTCACTTAGAAATGACATGATAGGCCTCTATGACATATAGTTTCTTTTTCTCTTATTCATCCATCTCACTGGCCATTCATGAATATTCTTATGATTCTTCACACACAATAAGAAAACAATGATGACATGTGAAATTCTGCTATAAGACATGTATCTACATGATACATGGAACAGGGAAAACTTGACACTTTACACTATTGTATTCTTTCCCATCTCATTATAAGAAATGAGTGTATACCATCTAAAAACAAACCACTCACTTGCATCCATATCACTTCTTCAATGAAATAAATGAACATGAAAGTGTAGGCAAAATATTACATACCCCACAATGCTGCACACAGTATGTCTGATCCAAAGCGTTTCTTGTATTTCCTGATTTCTGGTGTGTCGCCGGTACTCTCCGTGGTCTGTGATGGCGTGACGTTGACATTGATCTGTGATCCCCGTCTGGATTGTGAGGACAAGGAGGTCAGGGTGCCAGTGCCTCCACCAGCTCCAAAGCCAAACGCCGAAAAGGATCTCTGATGACGCATGGAAGGTTGCTGGCTCACTGCCTGCCGATACTGCAGGGGGTGATGGGAGATGAGAAACAGATTGGCAGATGGACAGACAGAGAGACTGGCCAGTGCGACAGAGGAACATGACTGAAAGCAAGGGTAAGGAGCACGAGGGAGCAAACATCAGGAATCAATGCAAAATACCACACCATGAGCACGAAACATGATGGCTGGCAGACAGCTGAGTTCCTGCAGGTCAGCCAAGAAATTAACAGAGGCAAGTGACGAATCCAAACCATCAAAATCCACACTTAATCACGACAGGAATCAATTCATAAATCCAAGCAACGCCCATGTGAAACAGAAAGCAACCACATACAATATCTTCACCAAAGCAAAACCATCCACAACAGTGAGAAGTGGCTGCCAATTTATGATTAATAATACCAAGCACGTTTATGGCCTCTACTGCTGGTCAGCAACAAAGCTTGGAAAAGGGATTAATAGTACAAAGCACACGCTTTCCACAGCCCAATGTCCACCTGTGTGAAGATAATGGCCTTTACCAGAGAGACTTTCATGCACATACTTCATTTCAACAACAAAAAAATCTATCATGATCTCTTTCACATTTTAAGACATGCGCACAGACATTTCAAGATGTACATGTGCGCATGCACACATGCACATGGGTGTGAGTATACAACCTAATGTATGCCTCTGTGTGTGTGTGTGTGTGTGTGTGTGTGTGTGTGTGTGTGTGTGTGTGTGTGTGTGTGTGTGTGTGTGTGTGTGTGTGTGTGTGTGTGTGTGTGTGTGTGTGTGTGTGTGTGTGTGAATGAGAGTAACCCATATACCTGTTTTTCACATTTTTATGAACATCCACAGGCAATTGTGGAAGCTGGATAGGTTTGCATGAAAAGATTATGTCTGTAACAACAACAAAAATATTTCAACTTCCCTTTTAGAAGTTGTTTTGAATTTATTCTTGCTGAAAAGTTGACATATTTCTTCAACTGTTTGTCCCATTTCAATTAATGTTAATACTTTATTCAACAGGCCAGTTTCTCTATCAAAAAATATTCATTTAATTCAATTTCCTCCCCTCGTTTTTTCCTTTATGTAACAAACATGGAAATGTATTTGTAACTTGAAAGGAAAATTCTAACAAACAGCTTCTTGTCTCTGCCATTTCAAACAAACTACCCATATGTGCTTCCTGTTTGTTTCTGCTGATTTTGTGAGTTAAAACCTTTTAACCCTACTCTAAAGTCTTCATTAGACAGGTTGATTTATACAGGATCTGATCCAATGCTTTGCTGTATTTTCTGATTCCCCATTACAAAAAAATAGCAGGCTGAAAACCTTGGAACACACACACCTGACATCTTACTGGCTCATCATTGCCTTTAAATGACCAACCCAGTGAGTTCAATCAATTTTAGCAGAATCATGTTGAAGCTAACTAAGAAACAAGGCCTGTGTTCCTGGCAAGGAAAAACTGGCTCAAGTATCCTGCAGCTATTACTCAGTTCATTGTTTTAGGTCACTATATATACCTTGAAGGCCACAAAAGGACCTATTTTCACTTTAGGTTTGGAGAGGATTTGCTGTCTACAAAGAACAGATGGTGTGTCAGAACCCTATGCTGGACATGACTGAGACCACCTGCTTTAGGCCATTCGTTCCAAATATATCAGTCAAGAGAACTCATTTCAGATTCATGGCCTATTGTCTGTAAAAAGAGGTGAACGCCCACGTTGTCAAGAGCAGTGAAAACTGCCCCAAACCAGCACAAAGTATCTAGTAAAGCTTTAAAGATCCACAGCTTTCTCAGTAGTTATATATTATGAACAAAAAGACAGCTATTCATACCTTTAAGTTTAGTACATATTCATTTCATCACACAAACTCTCACTCTCTCCTGTGACACAAGCAGCTTTCTCAATCTATTAGTAGCTCATCAGTCATTTGTATCATGTGACACATGGAGTGTAACGGTAAAGAGGCAGAACTTACAGCAGTTCACAACTTCACCTATCTGGGCAGCACACTCTCAGGAGCTGTGAACATTGACGCAGAGGTCAGGAACAGGATTACCTAAGCCAGTTCTGTGTTTCGGAGACTCTGTGAAAATGTCTGGGAGCGGTGAGGACTAAGCCTTACCACCAAGCTGAAGGTCTACTATGCAGTGGCACTAACCTCTATGCCAGTGAGACCTGGGCTGTCTACAGCAGACATGCCAAACAGTTCAACCATTTTCACCTCAGCTGTCTCCGCAGACTCTAACACATCAGGTGGCAGGACAACGTCCCAGACACGGAGGGCTTGGAAAGGGCGAACATCCCCACCATCTACACTCTCCTTCATAAATCCCAAGCCAGATGGTCTGGCCACATCATGAGAATGCCAGATAGTGGACTGCCGAAACAGCTGCTGTATGGAGAACTGAGTCAGGGCAAGCGCAAAGTTGGGGGTCAGGGCAAGCGCAAAATTGGGGGGCAGAAGAAAAAACGTTTCAAGGACTGCCTCAAAGTGTCCCTCAAAGGCCTGGACATCAACCTCAACACCTGGGTGTTGCTTGCCCTGGATCACCCAGCCTGGCGAAGCAGCCTCACAAAAGGTGCATGTACTTCAGAGAAGAGACGCACAGCAGAAGCTGAGAAAAAGCGAGCCGCGCTTAAGGCCAGAGCTACCTCCGATTCCACTATAGCACCCATTCACATGTGTCCCACATGTGGGTGTTCCTTCCAAACCTCACCAGCCACCTGCCCGACCCACACTCAGCCATCTTCCATCTGAGACTGAAGTCATGGTCACCTTCGAAATCGAAGGACGAACAACAACGTAGGTGGGTAGGTGTGTGTGTGAGTGTGAGTGTGTGTGTGTGTGTGTGTGTGTGTGTGTGTACGTGCGTGCATACGTACGGCATGTGTGTGTGTGTGTGTATGTATGTATGTATGTGTGTATGTGTGTGTGTGTGTGTGTGTGTGTGTGTGTGTGTGTGTGTGTGTGTGTGTGTGTGTGCGTATGTGCATGCATACGTACGTGCATGTGTGTGTGTGTGTGTGTATGTATGTATGTGTGTGTGTGTGTGTGTGTGTGTGTGTGTGTGTGTGTGTGTATTTTTTCGTGGACCATAATTCAGTGTCTGCATTAACTCATTTAATGGGCAAGTCATAACAGAGAATGAGAATGAGAGTGCGTGCGTGCGTGCATGCATGCATGCGTGTGTATGTGTATGTGCACATGTGTATGCATTCATGAGTGTTTGCGTGCATGATACTCGCCTGCATGTGTGCCAGCATATGCACACTGGCATGTGTGCCCCTGTGTGAGTGTTTGTGTGTGTGTGTGCAAAGTGTGTGTGTGTGTGTGTGTGTGTGTGTGTGTGTGTATTTTCGTGGACCATAATTTAGTGTCTGTCTTAACTCATTTGATGGGCTAGTCATAACAGAGAATGAGAACAATTCCACAACATTACTTTTTTTTTTCAGAAGTGTGTGTATACCTAACATACACGAATAAATTAAAGACATTACACATGTATTACAGGAGCAGGACACAGAGCATTCTTGTATGCACATATACTGTACAATTAGTTAATGTGTATGTAAATAGATCAGTCACTTTTTAAACTGTATGCTGTACAATACATGTGTCAAATTGTATTTTAAGTGAGCTGGGATTGTTTTAAACTCCAGCTTAACAGAAAAGTAGCCTGTCAAAGTATGCAGATCTGACCATTCTTCATTACAATTAATAAGGTGAAGATGTGAAGTGACCACTGACATTAGGAAACAATCCTAAGAACGATGGGATTGAAAAGTCTCATGCCCTCCAAAAAAAACTGGAGAACCTCAGAGTTCTAGTTGAGGAACAAAGAAAGAAAGAAAAAAGTACTGAGGATGTTCAGTGAAGATGTGATGGCACTGTGAAAGACATGATTTACAGGCTCTGCAGTCAGACTCCCCTCTCCACAAAGGATAGGATCAATCTGGAATTTGTCATAGCAATGGGATAAGCAATTTCTCCAATACTCTTTGTCAGCAATGGAAGTTATCTTGAAAGCAGTTGTGAGGCATTTAAGTTCAGCAGACCATGAGAATGGACACCAAAAGCTCCCTCTTACAACCTTCATGGAGACAGAACACTTTCTGTCCACAAAGGCAGATGAATTACCATGATACTGAAGCAGTTAGGCAAGATGGTTACTTCATCGAGTTTTAAGCTCAAGAAAACACTAGAACGAAAAACTGCTGGAACACTGGCCACTGTGGCGATCAGGTTAGTGTTGTGGACCCATGCTGGTAGGTCTGTGGGTTCTATTCCCATCAGAGCCATGGGGGATTTTTTCTGCCCAGACCTGCTCCTACCCAGACTTGTGTTTGCTATATGGGCTCAGTGTGGAAGACTTGGACCAAAAAACAGTTGAGTTTCATCATCGGCTTAACAGATGCATATCTGGGAGATTGTTGCTCAAATTTCCTGATAAGCACTGCAGGTCTAGTTGACGCTGGGATGTATTATGAAAGTAAGCGTATGTCATGCAGTCTCAGACTAGAAAGGAAATCCCTAGCATCATATTCATTCTCATCGATAAGCATAAAAAAATTCTCAAATTCTGTTGCCCTTCATGCCCTGCTCTCATGGTGACCTCAGTTTCAATGTCCTCTCCATGTCTATGGCACTGGTTTGATTCCCATGGGGTCATTGGTATCAAGTTCAGGGGGGCTGTTGTTGGACGGACATAGTGGCACCTTCCAAACGGACAGCTCACTCACACCACCTCTGCAACTAATCACTGTTGTCAGTAGGATGCTTAGTAGGTGGTGTCCTGGATATATTGGATCAGTACAGGCACTACTGAACACCACCAAAATGATTTGGCAGCAGTGCAGATGGTTGCCTATTGACGACTTGACATTGACTGCTCCCTGTGGATTGCCAGTGCTCGGGCTGTGGCGGGCCGGGCTGTGGCTGTAGATAGTGGGTCGGAATGAGCGACATGGGTGCAATGCCATTGTGTGGCACAGTAGATGGGACAGCAACAAAATAAACAAACAAACAAACAAACAAAAAAAAGAGAGAAGAAAAAAACAGCTTGAACAGTTATGTTCAATGTAGCCAACTGTCTTTCTAACAGTAACAGAAGAACCTGTCAGGAGTCTTGGAAGACAGTATGATGACTCTTTGAAAGGTAAAGAAAGGAAAAGAAAGAAAAGCACGCAGCAGAAGAATGTTAGCAGATAACAGACCTGTATGATCTCTCTGACATATACACACACATACATTGCAGTTGTTCATGCTGATCTTGAAGCTCTTCTAGTCCTTGTTAATTATCTACACATGCACAGTGGAATCAATCAATAGTGCCAACATAAGGAAATGGCTAGGTGCCCCACCTGGTCTCACTGATGCTGCACTCCACTGTTGCCAAGTGAAGCTGAAGCTGCCCCTGAAATCCATTCTCAGGAAGTACAAAGTGGGTACAGTAATGTTACTTATCGACGTGGGAGACAGAGATTGAAGGCAGACAAGAATGCCAACAGAATCCAGAAACCTATCCAGCAATGCAAATGGGGGCAGTGGACTACACATGGGAAAATGCACTCCAATGAAGTCTCAACTGGAATGAAATTTGGTACCTGGCACCTCCTTGGACAACTTCATCCTCAAATGTCTATCGGGCAATCAGCCCTATAATCCAAACCTGGTCAAACAGGGGAACTGAGATGACACTGCCTGCCTGCTTTATCAGAAAAACAAATGGTTGAATATGTCCAGAGTTTATGCAAAGCAGAGCTAACTGCAGGGCAGGTACACGTGGAGACACAACAAAAAGCGCTGCCAGCGGAAGCATTATACCACAAGAAGCTCCACAAAGGACATTCTACATGGCAGGAGGTCACAAATCATAGTCAGGAGCAGCTGTGACATCAAGAGTAATGAACCAGGGTTTCCTGGAAAAGGTGGATAACCGAGGGTGCATATTGAACCTGCCAGTATGGGAAAAACGCCCAGAGATCACTAAGACAAGTGGCATGTGACCACATATTGTACTCCATTCAGAGTCATCAAAACAAATGACTTGGATTAAACTCAATGTGCTACATGAGAGCAGAATGGGACCAGTCTGGTCAACAGTCTGAGTGAATTTGGAGTGAGGGGATTTCTATGCTCACAGCCTTAATATTTTGAAATAGCTGTAGATTTCAGCTAAGAAGAGGACTAGAATCCTACAAGCAATCACTTACGCAGAAGAAGAAGTTCGAGCAGGATCTGGCTGAGGAGGAATAAAAGTTAATTTCATAAGGCTTAAATTTCCCCACTTAGAGCAGGTGTACAACAGTGATGTGGCTAAGACAACTATTCAAAGATGTAACACATTCAGATGCCCACCCATCCAGAAGGTGCTGGTTCGAGTGCCTGCTGCAGCAAATCAAGAAAATAAAATTGTGACTACAGTTTGTCACCTATGGGCCTGGATAAGGTAAGGTAAGGTAACGTTGCTTATAGCCCAGCTGACCGCAAAGGGCCACATCAGGGCTGTCACCATGTTAAAATCAACTCAAGTCATAAAAAAAAAAAAAACTTTCACACATCTCTTTAAATGACATCTTCTAGAAACGCACCAGAAACTTCCTTTAAAATCTTTCTTCCGTGAAATCTTAAATCCGATGAAAAATATTAATCTCTCTCAAAAACCCAAAGATCACACCAGGCAGGACATCTCTGAACGGGATTTTTATGGACTCTGCTGTAAAATGTTAGTGCCTCACATCGTGCAAGTCCCACACACTCGAAAAGAATATGTTTCATTGTGAGTGGCACATGACATGGAAGCACCACGGAGCTTCTTCACTCTTTAAAAGGTATGAATTGGTAAAATACAAATGGCTGGTGTGCAGCCGGCACAAAACTGTTTCTTCTTTACGACCACCAGACGAAGATGAGAGGAACTCCGCAATGTATGGACGGTCCCGAAAGAGTTTGTTATATCGTCTGTGTTTTCCAGTTCTCCTACCCAGAGGTCTCTGACATAATCATTAATTTTGGGTTTCAGATCTAAGCAGGGGATATATATATATATGTTGGACAATTTCTCTGTTGTGGGATTCCTGGCCAAACGATCAACCATTTCATTCCCTCTGATGCCAACATGACCAGGAACCCAAGCCAGAATAATCTTGTAACCTCCACTTTCAACTTGGTAAAAAGGTCAAAGAAGTGTAAAAGTTCTGGATGCTGAAGGTTGCGGCCAGCTATGGCCTCCAAAGCTGACAGTGAATCTGACAGAACCAGAAAGTCCCTCTTCTTAGACTGTGAGATCATCCTCAGTGCCAGAACCAGAGCTGTAACTTCAGCAGAGTAAGCAGAAGCATCTGAGGGAATATGTTCTAACAGTATCTGAGAAGGAGCACCAGGGCAATAGGCTGCACAGGCCACTCCATCTTCAGACTTGGAACCGTCAGTAAAAATTTTCTGATAGGATGGGAATTTTGAACAGAGCTCAGCATACAATGCCTTGTATGCCCGAAAGCTGTTACATTCTTTGCAACAAGCAGCAAGATCAAACGAATCTCTGGTATGAAAAAGGTCCATGGAGGCTGATCTGGAAACTTGGAAAAATCGGACACAACTCCTAGGTCTAGACCTGCATTCTGCGCGTGAGGCTGCATACGAAGACCAAATGGCGGAATACAGTTAGGGTTGTTTTCGAATTTGCTTTGAAACTGAGGGTCAAAGACACAGCCATAGGAAGGGTTCTCTGGTTCCGAAAACAGTCTGATATAGTAATTCAAAGACAGTTTCAGCCTGTGGTTGGACAGTGAGGGTTCACCTGCTTCTGCATACAGGCTGTACACAGGGGTGGTGCAGAATGTTCCAAGACAGAGATGAAGCCCTTCATGGTGGACAGAGTCCAAAAGATTTAGGTAAGATGGTCTTGCAGAACCATAGACAGCACAACCATAGTCCAGTTTGGAACGGACCAGGGCTCTGTAGAGGTGCAGCAAAGTTTTCTTATCAACGCCCCAGTCAGTGTGTGCTACAACCGCAGAATATTCAGAGCTTTCTGGCAAGAGGTTTTGAGGTGTTTAATGTGGCTGAGAAAGTTGAGTTTGGGGTAAAAAAAATAAACTCCAGGAATTTGGCCTCTTTAACAGCTGGAATGGGAGATTTCCCTATTTTAATTTCAGGATCTGCACCAAAAAAAAAAAAAAAAAAAAAAAAAGACAAAAATTATGGAAGTGAATGCACTATGTCTTTGTAGGAGAAAAGGTGAAGCCATTTTCATCCGCCCACTGATGAATTTTATCCACACAAAGCTGGACACTCGGGTACAGGCTTCCAGTTGTGTAGACAGCAAAATCATCCACAAACAATGAGCAGTCTGAACCCTCTGGAACTGACCTGACAATATTGTTGATCTTGATGCTAAAGAGGGCAGGAGACAGTATGCTCCCTTGTGTAACACCCAACTCCTGCTCATGAACACCAGAGTGGTGCCAACCCAGACCTGCAACTGTCGTTCTGCCAAAAAATTTTGAATAAAAAGTGGAAGATAACCCCTGAAAACCAAGATCATGGAGATCATGAAGAATCCCAGATTTCCAGGTGGTATCGTAGGCTTCCTCCTAGTGAAAGAAAATAGCTACTGCGTATTGTTTATCAAGAAAGGCTTTTCAAAGCGTAGATTCCAGATGGATCAAATGGTCCACTGTAGTTCGATGTTTGTGGAAACCACACTGTTCTTTCGCCAGAAGGCCGTCGGTTTCAAGTTTCCACATGAGTTGAGCATTGATCATTTTTTCCATCAATTTGCAGACAAAGCTGGTCAAAGCTATCGGACAGTAATTGGATGGGTTCGAAAGATCTTTTCCACATTTAGCTTTAGGTATAATGAGGGCTTTCCGCCAGGATGGTGGAAAACACCCTGTGGACCAGATATGGTTGAAGATTCAGAATGGTCTGGAGACAGCTTTCTGGGAGATGTTCAAGAGCTGATAGTGGATCTCATCAGGCCAGGAAGAGAATCGTTGCTGGTTGCAAAGCTGATTTTAGTTCATCCATCGAAAATGGCAGATTGTAGGCTTCAGTCTTGTCTGATGAGAAGTTACAAGGAGATTTTTTCTTTTCAGAACCTTTGTTTTTGAGAAAAAACAGGCGTTTCATTTGCAGAGGAAGAGTTCTTTTCAATAGTTGAGGCCAGCACAT
Organism: Conus betulinus; assembly: GCA_016801955.1. Lineage (NCBI taxonomy): Eukaryota > Metazoa > Mollusca > Gastropoda > Neogastropoda > Conidae > Conus > Conus betulinus. The sequence goes on along the minus strand of JADBJO010005667.1, from coordinate 61,142 downwards.
TAGCTACTAGGAGCCTGGATGTTTAACCTGGTCCCTATTTAATGTTAGGAGTTCAGGGCTGAAACATTTGTCCAAGGGGGCTTTAGTACTGATGCCAATTCACTGTAAAACTACAAACCAGCATATAATCTATCTTTCAACACTGCATAAAAAGGCTTCTTTTAAGCTTCTTCATGAAAAATGGTCTGTCTGAAACAAACAAGTAGTTTATCAGATGTGTCACAGCACCTAAAACAACCCTGCTGTTACAATCTCCCTTCGTAAAAATACAGACCATATTCTTGTGTCAGTAGCTGCCTTTACAGAGCTTCATCTGCTTTTGATGTAACTGATCATATCCTTCTCAAACATCTGTTCACCTCTTCCATCATCAGATCAATTGTCTTGAAATAAACAGTAAACAAGTAGGGTAACTTTTGCTCCCATAAGAAAACCTAACAGTAACACAGAGTGACTGTTATTCAAGATTGCACAGCCTTTTATACTTGAATAAAGTCAGACAAATACAAAGAGAAACAATGTAATAGTGGGGGATAAAACAAGCGCAGGCCAACAACTCCTCTGTCATCATAATAATGACTTCTCAAAGATTTGGACGTGTGTGTGTGTGTGTGTGTGTGTGTGTGTGTGTGTGTGTGTGTGCGTGTGCGTGGATGTGTGTGTGTGAAGATGAAGAAAATGGGAAGATTAAATTAAGAAAAAATATTATGGATATGAAAAACTCTTCACTAGCTGCACGAGGGAACCATCGTTATCCCTTTCGAAGGCAGATCTATTTGTATTGCCTACTCCTAGGCCTTTCGTCCACTTGGTAGAGCGCCTGACTCGCAATCTTGATGATCCTGGGGTTGCGGGTTCGAACCTCCGCCGGGGCGTTTCGGTACAGGGGGATTTTTCCCTCGGAGTTAACATTGGTTCTGACTCCATTTCCCATACAGTCCTTCGAATGAGACTATAAACCGAGGTTCCGTGTGTGAACGCACGCATAACATCTTGCACACACGTAAAATCCCATCACCAACATTCGGAAGAGTAGGCCAGTTTGGCCGTTGGTATGGATGACACGTTACAATAGCATGCACCCTGAGTGAGAAATGGTAAGAATGAGGGAAGTAAGGAAAATGAGTGATCGATATTGAACGATACTGGCTGGATGACACGGGAAACGACTGAATGAAGCGCCAGCTGGCAGCTCTTCAGTCGGCACTACCCAGGTAGGCAGCCCGTTGTGTAAACGAGTGTTGATTGTAAAGCGCTTAGAGCTTGGCGTCTAGCTGAGAATAGGCGCTATATAAGTATTCATTATCATCATCATCATCAAATACAAATTTTGTTTCAATTAAATTGAGGTTATTTGTATTTGCTTCTGTCTGTCTTTGTGTTTGTCTTTTGATCTCCCTTGCATCCTTGGGTTGACCCTCAAGTGAAGGCTCAAAACTTGCCTCCCGACTTTTTATACTGTTTGCATAATGTCTTTAGTTTTTCAGCAACTTTTTTCCTCCCCACTCTTTCTTTTTGTTTCATTTACTACCCTTCACTGGCTGCTTTAGGGTGTGCTGTTGGATTCTTTTTTGAACCCTTAGTGGTGAGAATGCCACGGTATTATGGACTGTGGTGTGTCTCTATTTGACGCCAGGAGCACAGACATACCAGCCGTGTCTCCCTAATGAGTTCCGATCCAGCAAATGAAAGGCCTAGGAGCAGGCAATACAAATAGATCTGCCTTCGAAAGGGGGATAACGATGGTCCTCATGCAGCTAGTGAAGAGTTTTCATATCTTTAGTACATTGTATTAATTTATTGTATTAATTTTATCTTCCCATTTTCTTCATCTTCAACCCCCCTCCCAAAGTCCAAATCTTTGCCAAGTCATTATTATGATGACAGAGGAGTTGTTGGCCTGCGCTTGTTTTATCCCCCACTATTAGACTGTATTTGTCCGACTTTATTCAAGTTCAAAAGGCTGCGCCAGTCTTGAATAAAAGTCACTCTGTGTCAGGTTTTCTTATGGGAGCAAAAGTTACCCTACTTGTTTATTGTTTACTGTTCCCTGCCTCATTTCATTCAAAATGTTTTGAAATAGTTCAATTAAAAACTGTGCCTGTTACTATACAGTATTTACTCAAAATAATCTCTTGTAAGTTTTGGTGTGCTACATGGGTTGTCTTAGGCCCCATTCTTTTCATCTGGTACATTCAGCCACTTTGACAATAAGCAGAAATATAACTTTCCTGATGTAATGTGACTGCAAAAGGCTGTTATTCTGTTTGATTTCCCTATCACTCCAGCCAGAATGACTTTTGCATATCTGACTACAAATCACAGATGAATAGACACAGGCTTAAATGAAATGAGAACACACACTGATCTTCTTACTGTTGGTGACGGTGCTCCATTGTGAGTGACAACTAGTGATCCGGCACCTTTTCAGTCAAAAGCAAAGCATATGCCTTGATATAGCACTTTCTTTTGATCAGCACACTTTTTCTGTCTGTCAGTAAAACATCTACAATCTCAAAACAATCTGTTCAATTTTGTTGTTCTCTGTATCTATCTGTGGAAGGTGCAATTCGACTCTCCTTATTTATTTTCTCACTGCCAGACAACTGTAAAGCTGCTCTAGCAGGTCTTCCTCTTTCTTCAATAAAGTCCTACTGAGAGTCCAGAAACAGTGTTACCAGGGCAGTGATCTGAAAATGGAAAATTGTCTCTGCAAAAATCCTGCTTGAGCAACTACACTGGTTACCAAAAGCAAGCAACAGGACACAAACTGGCTATTCTGGTTTATCAACATTTCAATGGCACTTTCCCACTTAGCTCCTACTTCTTCTCAAACCAACCATGCAGTCTAATATTACATGACAGAAGATAAGATAAGATAATGTTGCTTATAGCCCAGCCGACCACAAAGGGCCACATACGTAACTGAAAACTTTCATTACAAATACAATATAAAACCAAAAGTATAGAGCTTTTCATTGCCCAGTCCACATATCCGGAACAGCCTCCCTTTTGCTCTCTCCTGATTTTGTCTCTATCTTCTGTCCATGTCAGTCTGAAGACAAACTTTTCAACTAACATCTTCATTGGTTATGTTTACCACTTGAATGAGGAAGAAGATTATGTAAATTTTTTGTTGTTTTTTACAATATTATCATGGGTGTGTGTCCAGGTTTGTGTATGTATATGAGACTTGTGCGCACAGTGTGTGTGTGTGTGTGTGTGTGTGTGTGTGTGTGTGTGTGTGTGTGTGTGTGTGTGTGTGTGTTGTATGTGTGTGAGTGTGTGTGCATGCGTACGTGCATGCATGCATATGCATAGGTGCATGGTAAGTCTTGCTCTAGGCAGAAGAATTAAGCTGTATCAATAATTTCTATCATCAGTATTACCATTCAGATATGTCAGAGACAACCAGTCAAAAAAAGCTGGCGCCATTCACAGACCTCAAACCATAAACTAAAAGATCTGTCGAAGAGCTCTGGCAGCGGAATGGAATGTACAAACACTTGATAAACTTTATCAGATTTAGTTGCCAAGTGAGACGACTGCAGGCGGAAATCTAAACAAATCTTAAATAAATGTTAGCGAAACGCCCAGAGAAACGTGGACAAACGAGTCACAAGACAAAACACGACACGTTTTGACCTCGTAGGTCTTCGTCAGGTGAGACACAGACTCATTCAATGCCTTCTTCCTTGCACTGAACTCAGAAGCGATCAAAGCTAAGTGAATTTTCATTATTTTCTTTGTCTGTGTCTCACCTGACGAAGACCTCCGAGGTCAAAAAGCGTTGTGTTTTGTCTTGTGACTCGTTTGTCCATGTTTCTCTGGGCGGTTCGCTAACATTTATTTAGTCCAGGCAAAAAAGAATTTTTACCATCAGTGTTCAGAAGCTGAAAGGAAGGAACAGGTTTGTGCAGACTGTAAACTGGTCTCTGGTATTTCATTCATTTTTATCTTTTACAGAGCAAGGAGGCTGTATGGTGCATACTGCACTATGAACTGCTCAGTATTAACCATCTTTTTACTAAGCAATGAACTGCTCAGTATTAACCATCTTTTTACTAAGTGTTGGCAAATGTATGATCAATGACATAGATATTTTACAATGGACTCTATGAAGACATTGTTCTGAGATGTTTCATCTGATCTGATTTTCATTTCACTTAATTAAGGAAATCGGTATCTTTCATTTACCTTGAGTTAGACATGGGCCTGTGATGTATTTGGTTTCTTAAGTCAGAACTTGACCTGATCAAGTATTAGGGATTTCAAAACTTATATGTATTGCTATTTCTAGCTTGCTTGCAGCTCTGATGTTGCCTCCATGGTTGGCTGGGCTGACTGCCATGACTTAATTTTCCAATAGCTGGCTGCAGAAGAGGTTGACACTTCTCATGTATTTGACACATTTACTTTCTCTGATTTCAGCCTCCAGTAAAATAAAAAATTTCCACGCTGTGCATGCCATCATTACTTTCTCCACAGAAACAATCAGAAATTTCTCACTGGTTGCTGAATATCAACCCTTGGCTTCACACATAGCAGCTATGCCATATTACAAAAGGATTATTTTTAAATTCACTAAGTGTACTGATCATCTTTGTAAACTGGCATACAAATATGCGGATATCCTTTTGGTTGCCAGGTCTAGAATCCATTCTACTAAAGACCCTTAGAAATGTCATTTAACACAAGAGTGTTTTTAAAAGTTTATCCCCAGAAGCATTGTGAGCCACAAGTTATGCTATCTTCTTATAAGTTTATGCCTGCATGGCCTTCTCTTTGCCTTCCATAAATTCATTTGGGTGGTATCAGTAAAGCAGACTGGTTTCATCAGCATTCTTTTATATCCCAAATAGGATACTCTTCACACAGATATATCACCCTCTTTAACAGGTCATCAATAACTTTTGAACCCACTTCTCCCCTGCACCTCAGTGAAAGCAAGCAGAAAGCCTCAGATGCTATAAGATCAGCAAGCTTAATTTCCAATGAGAGAATTTCCAGGGATTATCGCTTGTTTTTTCACATTAAATGATTAATGAACTGTTCTGACAAACTTTGAAATGAAAACAGCATCTGCCAGCCTTTCAATGTGTCTCATCAAACCTGACAATGTCCACAAGTCACATCACCCACACACATATTCTCAGCTATTAAATTCCTTGAATGACTAGATCTATACTACATCAAACTGACATCTTCAGCAACTAAACCTACCAAATGGTAAATCTCTGTTATCTCCCTCTTTTTTCATCAAACTGCTTTCACATACTCACACAAACACACACATGCACACACTTAATTGCACAGAATCCTACATCCCAGATCTACTCAAATGGGGACTAACAGCATATTTGAAAACTCGAGGAGCATGCTCTTGGGCAAATCTGCAATCAAAAAACTCCCCACCCCCTCTCCCCTCCTTTTCCACACTTACTCCCCTTCAGAAATATCTTCTTTCCATCAAATATTAATAGCAATTTCATTACCCCCAAACTAAAGAAATGTTCTGTATGTGCTCAATAAGCACATAAACTGGCAATAGTTCAACTGATCTGGCCTCAATATTTCCCCGAGGGTTTTGCACTGGTCAACCAAATGTATGAAATAACATGTGCCAATCCACTACTGTAAGTGTGTGAAAAAATTGTTGTCACCGATCTCTTTTTTTTCTGTCCTTTTTTTCATCACTTCATTCCTCCCACTATGGATGATTTCTTCTTTGCCAATGTGCAAAATGAAACAGGTCACTGTTTGTCATCTTCAGGGTTGTCCAGATAATTACAGCACAATAGCTCAGCAGAAATTGTTCAATCACAACCTGGACCAATTATACAGCCAAAAGGTGATTGTACTCCCTTTTATAGCATACCTCTTTATTTTTTTTGTTTTTTTCTGAGATCAGTTGCTCCTCTGCAGAAAACAAGCTTCTCAACAGAATTTACACCTCTGTGTGTGTGTGTGTGTGTGTGTGTGTGTGTGTGTGTGTGTGAGAGAGAGAGAGAGAGAGAGAGAGAGAGAGGGAGGGGTGTGTGTGTGTATGCGCCTGAATGTGTTTGCGCGCACACGTGTGTGTGTGCCTCTGTGCGCGTGTGTGTGTGAATATGTGTGCGTGCGTGCGTGCGTGCGTGGTGTGTGTGTGTGTGTGTGTGTGTGTGTGTGTGTGTGTGTGTGTGTGTGGTGTGTGTGCATGATCACATGCAAGCACACTCCTGCATGCGTGTATGTGTGTTGTCACTGAAGGTCACGAGATAAAATAACTACCCCACACACAATTCACACTTCAGGTAGGATAACTTTCATCCATCTTCTCTATGCAGATGCCAACAGGCTGGATTTCTGAATAGAAATAAATGTATGAGCAAAACTGGGAGGAGATTCTGTTAAAATGAAATCTGGCATACATACACTGACAAATGATATATACTCAGTATTCCTTATAACTTTTCATTTTTTTTTTTTTAATATTATCATAGGTTGGACTTATTTGACAAAATAATTACATGCAAATTCAGAAGTTAAAAAAGGTCCCCTGGTGTGAAGTGAGGAAAAGATAAAACCCCAGGCTAGCGGATTTTCACACCAGTTGTTAAATACACAACAGTGCTTAGTGTGGCATGCATATCATGTGCTAACAAGATACTTGACAGACGGCATGGGAAAATACCCCCATACAGAGTCAAGACCTGAGAGCAGTTTGACTGAAGTGGAAAAGATGACAAATCACATTAGGAAGCAGTAGAAGACTGACAACAGAGCACTAAAGAACTGTTCAATCTGAGATGTTTACAGACAGAAAGAAGAACCGCGATCACATACAATGTGTAATGCATCATATACAAGCAAGCACCAAAATGTGTGTAGCAGCTGCTGATAAACACACCATGAGAACATAATTCTCTTCATTCACACTGATTTCATCTGGTTACATCACCAGTTGGATGGTAGACAACAGATATGCATGAATCATTACATGACCAAGATGTAAGTCACATGCCAAGTATATCACCATGGCAAGGGACTAATCAAAATAAATGTTATTTATTAATACATCACAAATGACTGAAAAGACGAACAAGGACTTTAATAAACTTACATGTACAGCAAAGCAAAGTCTATGTGATCACCTTGTGTGTGTGTGTGTGTGTGTGTCTTTAGTTTAAGGTCTGTTCATTAAGAGTGATGTATGATGGAAAGTAGGAAAGGTAAAAGAAAAAGAGAGTGAGTTAAGTAGTGTATCACTATATGTGTAACCATGTGTGCATATGAATCTGCACATGCACATGTATGTATGTGTACTTCTTTGCTATTACATAATTACAAATATCATTAATCAGTAAAAAAAAAAAAAAAAAAAAAAAAAGCATAAGCATAAAGTTTGAAGAGAAAAATGAGTAGTTGTTAAACAATCAAAGTAGAGAGAGCAAACATGACTCTTGATTAAACCTTGAACAACTTTCAGCACAGATCATTATCAGCTAGTACGTCTTTAAACAAAAGCCGTGAATCTGATCTCAAAGGGCTTGGTAAAAATGGTTTTAGCTGCTCACAATGAAGAGCGCACAGACTGGAGTCCTATTAGAACCACAACTGCATGTTACTTTGTTACTAAATTTGTTCTAAGCATATCCCATTGAAACGTACAGTTTGCACATGTGAGAAGTCTATTTTCACTGATGCTTTTATTTGAGTAATGCAATACAGGCCTCTTATCCTGTTTAAAAAAATCAACCTCTCAAGTATCAGTATAATTCAAACGATATTTTTCAAGTAAATGGCAATCTTGGAGACTTAAAGGGATATAACTTTGAATGTAGATTGTTTATCTAACAGATCTTCTTTGGCCACATGATCTGCCCACTCATTTTTAACCAGTCCAGTATGTGATGGAACCTCCCAACACTAATGAGAGTTCATCAAACTGTAAAAAAATATACTATGTGACTGATCGGTATAACAAGTTTGCCCCTAATTTATAAATGGTACTATTTGTATCACAGATTTTAAATCCATACAAAACAGTATTTGAAACAGACTGATGACAATGCTTAAAAAATAACTCAAAGCTAACAAAACAGCAAAATCGTCTGTTGTAAATATGGAATAGCTTTCCCAATGTGATAGAATTTTCCAGTTTTAAGTCTAGGAATTATGAAGGCTGAACCTGTCTGCCCATTGCCAAGAACAGATCTAAGTTTTGAAAGGATCAGATGTCAATACGCAATAGTTGTATGGGAAGCAACAGACCTAGCTCTTTGGTGGAAACGAGAATCTGATTCTAAATTAAGTTCTGCGTGACAACAATTTCGAACAGTTCAGCCCCTCAAGATACATACAGCCCACGAAAGTTTCACTTGTTCTGTAAAGCATGGACAGGGACTCTGACAGCAAGTTTGTGTACTTTACTGCCCATAGTCAGTAGTTTTCTTCAAGAGATAGGAGCAGAAAAAATATTTTTTCTGAGCACATGATAACTTTTGAACCTACAAATGCTGTTGCCAAATGAATTAGAGTAGAAGTACATCCCCCCCTCCCACAGACACACATTGTTTTGTTTTCATTTTTCACAGATTGAGGCTTTTTTTCTAGACTTAATAGAATAAATTCAATGCGAGTATTCCAGATCAATTTTGATGTTAAAAGAAAACAAAAACACCCAGGAACTCAATCACTTATTTACATTCTATTTACGTTCCCGCTATTTTAGATGTGGGTAAAGTTTTGGGTTGTGCCAATCATTAAAAAGCATCATGTGGGATTTTCCTGAAGGAAGTGATAATTCATTTTCCACTACCATATAATCATCTGTTTTGTTCAGTCCACTTTGATCAAAATGTTACAAAGCATAGGTTCAATTATGGATCCTTGTGGGATAAGAAGAAGATAATGTTGCTTATAGCCCAGCCGACCGCAAAGGGCCATATCAGGGCTGTCACCACGTTAAAATCAACTCACAAGTCATTCATCCACACAATTCTTTAAAAGACATCGTCTAAAATCTCATCCAAAACTTTGTTAAAAATCTTTCCACTATAAAATCTCAGATCCGATGAAAAATGTTAACCTCTTTCAAGAACTCAAAGATCGCGTCAGGCGGAACATCTCTGAACAAGGTTTCATGGAATCTGCTGTAAAATGTTGTGTCTCACATCGTGCAAATCCCAACACTCTAAAAAAATATGTTTCATTGTGAGTGGCACATGACACGGAATGCACCAAGGAGCTTCTTCACTCTTTAAAAGGTAGGAATGGGTAAAATACGAATGGCCGGTGTGCAGCCGGCACAGAACTGTTTTTTCTTTACGACCACCAGACGAAGATGGGAGGAACTCCTTTAGGTTTGGACGGATCTGAAAGAGTTTGTTATCCGTCTGTGTATTCCAATCCTCCTGCCAGAGGTCTTTTACATAATCGTTAATTTTGGGTTTCAGATCCGAGCAGGGGATAGGTGTGTTTGACAGTTTCTCTCTCTGTGGCATTCTTGGCCAAACGATCCACCATTTCGTTCCCTCCGATGCCAACATGACCGGGAACCCAAGCCAGAAGAATGTTGTAACCCTCCGCTGTCAACTTGGTAAAAAGGTCAAAAAAGTGTAAAAGTTCGGGGTGCTGAAGGTTGCGGCCTGATATGGCCTCCAAAGCCGACAGCGAATCCGACAAAACCAGAAAGTCCCTCTTTGGAGACTGTGAGATTATTCTTAGTGCCAGAACCAGAGCTGTAAGTTCAGCAGAGTAGGCAGAAGCGTCTGAAGGAATATGTTCTAACAGTATTTGAGAAGGAGCACCAGGGCAGTAGGCTGCACAGGCCACTCCATCTTCAGACTTGGAACCGTCAGTGAAAATTTTCTGATAGGATGGGAGTTTGAACTCAGCTCAGCATACAACGCCTTGTATGCCAGAGAGCTGGTGGACTCTTTGCGAAAAGCTGCAAGATCAAAACGAATATCTGGTGTGAAAAAGGTCCATGGAGGCTCATCTGAAACTTGGAAAAATCAGACACAACTCCTAGGTCTAGACCTGCATTCCGTACGTGAGGCTGCATACGAAGGCCAAACGACGGAATACAGGTAGGGTTGTTTTCGAATTTGTTTTGGAACTGAGGGTCAAAGACACAGTCATAGGCAGGGTTTTCTGGTTCAGAGAACAGTCTGATATAGTAGTTCAAAGATAGTTTCAACCTGCGGTTGGACAGTGAGGGTTCACCTGCCTCTGCGTACAGGCTGTACACAGGGGTGGTGCGGAATGCTCCAAGACATAGACGAAGCCCTTGATGGTGGATAGGGTCTAAGAGTTTGAGGTAGGACGGTCTTGCAGAGCCATACACAGCACAACCATAGTCCAGTTTGGAATGGACCAGGGCTCTGTAGAGGTGCAGCAAAGTTTTCTTATCAGCGCCCCAGTCAGTGTGTGCTACGACCCGCAGAATATTCAGAGCTTTCTGGCAAGAAGTTTTGAGGTTTTTAATATGGCTGAGAAAGTTCAGTTTTTGATCAAAAATAACCCCCAGAAATTTCGCTTCCTTAACAGCTGGAATGGTGGTCTTATCCAGAAGAATTTCAGGATCAGCAAAAAAACTGACGAAAATTGTGAAAATGGATTGACTGGGTTTTTGTACGTGAAAAGGTAAACCCGTTGTCCTCGGCCCACTGTTGAATCCTGTTGACACAAAGTTGGAGTCGACGCTGTACGCTGGCGTAAGAAGCTCCAACTGCGTACAGCGCGAAGTCGTCAACGAACAAAGAAGACTCAGAGCCCTGGCTTACCGATTTCACAATGTCATTGATCTTAATGCTGAAAAGGGGCAGGAGAAAGGATGCTCCCCTGAGGTACACCCAACTCCTGCCCATGGATGTCCGAGAGTGTGGTGCCAACACGCACCTGGAACTGTCGATCAGCCAGAAATTTTTCGATAAACATAGGCAGATAGCCACGAAAACCAAGTTTATGCAAATCCATAAGGATCCCTGATTTCCACGTGGTGTCATATGCTTTTTCTAGGTCGAAAAAGATAGCGACCACATGCTGCTTATTGACAAAGGGTGTTGCGTATGGTGGTTTCTAGACGGATTAAATGGTCAACTGTCGAGTGGTACTTACGGAACCCGCACTGTTCACTGGCCAAAAGGCCGTCGGTTTCCAGCTTCCACATCAGACGGGAGTTGACCATCTTTTCCATCAGCTTACACAGGCAGCTGGTCAGAGCTATTGGGCGATAGTTTGATGGGTTGGTAGGGTCCTTTCCAGGTTTGGGGATTGGATGATCAGGGTTTTCCGCCAGGAGGGCGGGAAGCACCCTGTGGTCCAGATATGGTTATAGACTTTGAGAAGGGTCTGGAGACAGCTTTCTGGAAGGTGTTTCAAAACCTGATAATGAATGTCATCCAGACCAGGGGCAGAGTCATTGCAGGTTTGCAAAGCTGATTTTAGTTCGCTAATCGAGAAAGGCAGATTGTAAGCTTCAGAGTTGTCTGATGTGAAATTGTATGAAGATTTCTCTCTAATTTGCTTATTTCTTAAAAAGGCTGCAGATTTATTTAAAGAAGAGGAGTTCTGCTGGATGGTGGAGGCCAACAGATTGGCAACAGCTTGTTTGTCAGTGATCAAAGCATCGGCAAGTTTCAGGTGATGAATGGAGGGGTTGGTGTTCTTCCCTTTGATTTTTCTGATGATGTTCCAAACTTTTTTCTTTGAAGTTTTAGATGTCAGTCCGGAGCAGAAGTTTCTCCAAGACCGACGTTTACTGATTTTGAAGGTATGTCTCGATTTAGCACGGAGTTTCTGATGGGCTCGGGCGTTAGGACCAGAGGGTCGTTGGTATACCTGACGCTGAGCCCGTTTACGTACTTTTGAGATTTGTTGGCAGTCAAAATTAAACCACGGTGTCTTTGGCATTTGGGGTTTGTTTGAGGAAGTTGGGATGGAGGCCTTGGCGCATTTTATGAGGATATTGGAAACCGTTTCTGCGGGATCCGGACTTTGTAGAACTTCCTCTGTGAGTTCCCCACGGACAGTTCCTGCAAAAAGATCCCAGTTCGCCTTGTTGAAATTTAGATGTTCTGGAACAGTGCGACTTTCAGTTATTTTGGATTTAGAACAAATTGGAAAATGGTCACTCCCATGCAGATCGTCAAGTGCCGACCACTCATAGTCCAGGACCAGCGAGGGGTCGCACACTGACAGATCCAAACATGAGAGAGCACCAGTAGCAGAGTGGAGGAAGGTTGGAGATCCATCATTAAGACAACACAGGTCAAGCTCTGAGAAGACGTTTTCCAGAAGGAGACCTCTAGACGAAGTATCAACGCTACCCAAAGAGGATTGTGCCCATTGAAATCGCCCAACAGCAAAAAAGGTCGTGGAAGCTCCTCAATCAGGCTGACCAGTTCTTGTCGACTGATGGATACAGAAGGAGGCAGATATAGACAACAAATAGTGACCGTTTTATGCAGAGAGACTCTGGCAGCTAAAGCTTGGAGGGGAGAACTGAGGTAGACAGGGCTAAACAGAAGAGATTTGTGGATAAGCAACGACACACCACCCGTCACTCCAAACTGCAGAAGGCTGTGCTGGTTTAGAAAGAACATTAAAACCCGATAAAGAGAAAGATTTGTCAGAGCGTATCAGAGTCTCTTGAAGAGCTAAGACAGCAGGTTTTAAATGTTGACAGAGGAGCTGCAGCTCTTCAAAATTAGAATTCAAACCTCAAATGTTCCAGTGAGATATTGAATCCATGAGGATGGAGAGATGGCAACAGACTTCTCAGTCCATTACTGTCTCATCATCATCCGACTGCAAAGGAGAATATGGATTTCGTGTTTCCAAACTTGAATGTCTTTTCTCTGGACTTTTTTTGTTTTCTGGAAGCTCCGGAGGCAGATGATGGGCAATCCACCTCAATGACCTCTACACCAGAGGGCTTCCCTGGATCGTGCCTTGATGAGGCACCGCTTGGGGGCCGCGAGTGCCCTTGGGAGGAACAGGGGGTTTTTTGGGGGGAAGGGGAGCTGTCGAAGCAGAGAGTCTCCCACCTGTGTCTGCTGGGCAGAATGGGAGGCAGCAGGTTTTACGCCACGCCACCACCATGGGAGTTTATCACAGGGGTAGCGGATTTCTTGCCTCCGCTGGGGGGCAGATGGTTTCGATTGCAGAGTCTTGGAAAAACTAAAGGTGTCTGTCTGACAGGAGACAGATACTGTAGAAACTGTTTCACAACCTGAGAGTAGGACTTGTTTCGGATGCTGTGGACTGCCCAGAACCAACCTTTTTGCCTCGTGGAATGGAATCTTTCTTTCCGTCTTCACCCTTTGGATACTACTTTCCTGGCGCCAAACCGGACACTCTCGAGAGGAGGAGGGGTGGCCGCCTCTGCAGTTTGCACAACGCGCCGGATGAACGCACGGCATCTCGTGGCTCGGTTGGCAGCAGACGCCACAAATCTCCTCCCCAGAGCATCGATCCCGCACATGGCCAAACTTCTGGCACCGGAAACAACGCATCGGGGATGGAACATACAGGCTAACCTTGACGTTCAAATAGCCCACCTTGATAGACTGTGGCAGCGAAGGGGGTGCAGAAGGTCAGAAAGAGGGTATTTGTTGGCACTCTTTCAGAACCCTTGCGAATTGTGACTCTTCGCACATCCATGACTCCCTGGGATTTCAGTTCGAACCTTATCTCATCCTCCGATACTCCTTTCAAGTCTGGGCAGCGAATGACTCCCTTTGAAGAATTTAGGTTCTTGTGAGGCGACACTTTGATTTTTCGGTCAACAAGAGTTGTAGATTTCAGGAGCCGATCTGATTGACATTTTGTACCACATTCCACCAGAAATGACCCATTTCTCAGACGTTTGATTGATTTAGGTTTCCTGACAGACAACTGAAACCTTTCTGGATTGCAAAGGGGCTGAGTGCAGACAAAGGTTTGTCTTCATCAGCGCCCTCCACCACCAACCACGAAGGCCACGATCCAGACTCTCTGTTCGGATTTCTGATTCCGAGTCAGAATCATGATCACCATCAGATCTCACTTTGTCTCTCTTTCTCCTTTTGGAAGGGAGTTTAGATATTGAGGCCATGGTATATGATTTAGGAATTCGTCCCTCCCCCTACCCACCCACCATCGAGTCCAACTTAGGGGCCAGGGCCAAGAAACTCTTTTCTTGGACCCCTTCCAGGTTTCAGGAGGGATATACAACAAAGCAGCGCCAACTTACCCTATCCCCCCCGATTATGCCCAGCTCCCGGGAACAGAGAACTGAGCACTGCAGGGGTTACCTTGGCCAGCTGGGGGGCTGCCCGTTTTGACCTAACCCCATGCAGGGGAAGCCGGTTGACACACACAGGCCCATGTGTGCCTCCTGTCTAGGAGAGGTCCGAGCCAAAGTAATGTGTTGAGGGCGCTGGCCCTCTCAATCACCAGGATCTCATCCCCCTCCGTCACAGGTCGCACCGCACGGCAAACGCGGCGGATCTTAAGAAGACCGCAGAGAGAAAAGGAGTGTGGGAAAGAAGACTTGATGGGGAGACGAAGATAGAAAAGAGCCAAATAAGAAAGGCAGAAAACAAGAAAAGGAGAAAGGCGGGTTACTATTAGTCAGGATCCTCACCCTTAGCCTGTCTGACATCCTTGTGGGATACCCAAATCTACTGACCTACTGGAGTAAGCATTACCAATGGAGTAAGCATTACCAATTTCATTTGGATTGACCTGCCACTCAAAATGGTCTTCAATTTCAGCTTTTGCATCAGTTTCACATGCCAAACTTGAACATAGGCTTTTTATTAATATCCAAAAAAGTAACAAATATGTGTTTTTCTTCTGGCAAATCGTTGTTTCACTTCAGTCATTATTTTAACGAGATGGTCAACTGTTGCTCTATCCTTTTGAAAAAAAAATGCTTGGTTTATGTTCCCCCCAAATAATCACTAATTTCTTTTATGTTCAAACTTTTTCCATAGCTTTTCCCACATTTGATGTTTAAGTAATCTGCCTATAGCTTTTTCCTGACCATGGCTTTTCTTGTTTAGAACTGGACAATAACTGATTGCTTCCACTTAAATGTCATGCTTCCATTCCACCTACAGCTTTGAAAATAAAAAAAAGAGGTGTAAAAATAATACAAAGTTATCTGGTCAATTTTTTCAGCATTTTGTTAGAAATTGCGTTCAATCCAACCAAAGTTTCCAAGTTTCCAAGCAGTAAAATTGCACCTTTCATTTCATGTAAGCTGATAGGAGCATTAATGAAATGTTCATTATATTTACAAGCACCACAATATAGTACATAAGAGGTCTCTGTCTGTCAGAACATTTTTATCTCAGCTGATACATTTGGCACATGGCCCCTATCAGGATCAGCTTCATTCTCAGATCTGCATATGACCTTCTGCCCTCAAATGCAAACCTGGTAAAGTGGGGAAAAACTGACAATCCTGCATGCCCCCTCTGCCATGAAAAGCTCAAGGAAGGTACACATGGAGGCACAACCAAGTTCTCAAAGAGACTGTACAAGCAGTCTGGGCTAGTACCAACACACCACAAAAGGGAAAATCAGGACTCCAAAAGCACCCACAACATTCTTCACAGCAGGAGGAAGCAAATCATGGCCAACAACAACAGTGCCACTCGGAACATGCAGGCAGAGTCTGCTGGATGGGGCAGATGACTGGGAGTGCACTGCAGACTCCCCAGAATGGAAGAGTCACCCAGAGATCATCAGCAAGAGTGGCATGAGACCAGACATAGTAGTCCACTCTCAGTCAACCAAGCAGCTGATCATGATCAAACTCATGGTGCCATATGAGAACAGAATGGGAGGCAGCTCAAATCTGCAAGACTGAAAAGTATGCTGATCTGGCAAACAGCCTGAGGAGAACAGGCTATCAAGTCAAAGTCCTCACTGCAGAAATTGGAGCTAGGGGGGTTGTAGGAACGTCTGCATACAGCCTCATGAAACAGCTCTCAGTTGCAGGGAGGGAAAAAACCAGAGCCCTGAAAGCAATCGCAGAACCGGCAGAGAGTGTTCAAGCCAGATCTGGTCAAAGAGGAACAAAAGTGAACTTCATAAGGCTTAAATTTCCCTATAAATATCAGGTGCCCCAGTGGCTCAGTGGTTAGAGTGCAAGTCGTAAAGTGGAAAACGAGCACGTAAAGTGGAAAATGAGCATGTCCCGAGGGTCATGGGTTCGAATCCCAGCCATAACTCATCCCAAGATGGGGAAAAAAAAAAAAAGGCAGCAGAGGAACATCTGGAGTCATGAACCGGGTGTGGCCCAACCCCCCTAGAGTGTCAGGAGATAAGGGCCGAAACACTTGCTTAAAGGGGGATTCTCTTCTGAGGACTCTCTGCTGCCGCGCTCTCCACAAGTTTCTTTCTACCTCTACTAGTACATAAGAGGTCTCTGTCTGTCTGAACATTTTATCTCAGCTGATAAACCAGCCGTAGCACTATTCCATGCAAACATCTCTACAAATACCTCTGCTTTATCTTGTGAAGAGGGAAAATCCTTGTTATGCAATCTAACAGGGTACTTTGAAGTTTTATTTAATAACTGATCGGTACTTTGGAAGATTCATACCATTGATCATTTCTTTTAGTTTTCTCCAAATCTCGTTGGTCTTTGTGATCAGACACTTCTTTTACAGAGAATGTAGACCCTTACTGATGCTTAGCTCAATCCATAACTCTATTGCTATGATTCTTAGCCATTTTCATTTCCTTAATATCAGTATTTTTGTCCTAGAGGTATGCTTTGAACCTTATAGTTGTTTTCTTTAACTTTTTTGCCAAGATTAACTCCACCCAGTGTTCACTGAATATTTATTTGTTTTTCCTGCACTGCATTGAGGAATAGAAGCATCAGTTGATTGCAATTCTGTTTCAGTTAAATTTGTTGTAAATCTCAGTAACAAAAATCCCACTGTGTAATATGCATAGAGAATAATTACATACAAATTTTTCCCAAACAGCATTTCAGAAACAATATTTGGGGATTTTGTCTTTCATAGAATCTTTTGGTACTTGTCTACTATTTACAGTATGACTGTTGGTAAATGATCACAACCTGAGTATTTTACTGTTTCCCATTCACACCTGGAAGCAATCACTGGAGAAATACACAATAAGTCCATTCCTGATGGTCTGTGGTCTTTTGCATCGCGCGCGCGCGCGCGTGTGTGTGTGTGTGTGTGTGTGTGTGTGTGTGTGTGTGTGTGTGTGTGTGTGTGTGTGTGTGTGTGTGTGTGTGTGAGTGTGTGTGTGTGTGTGTGCAGCGTGCATGATGAGTGTGCACATGTATTTGTGGGTGCATTTTCCCATTTGAGTGGCTCCATTGTACACTCTAAAGTTAGTCAGGTAATGGTGCTTACAGCCCTGCCGACTGCAAAGGGCCATACCAGGGCTGTCACCACACCACAATCAACTCACAAGTCACAGGGCAAAAAAATCACTCACACAACCCTTTAAAATACATCTTCTAAAAACACACTGGAAAAACTTCATTAAAAATCTTTCTTCTCTTTTTTTGTGTGTGTGTGTGTGTGTGTGTGTGTGTGTGTGTGTGTGTGTGTGTGTGTGTGTGTGTGAATAGCGCATGCATGCTTGTGTCTATGCATGTGCGGGGGCGTGCGTGCGTGGTGGGTGCATGTATGCGTGTGTGTGTGTGTGTGTGTGTGTGTGTGTGTGTGTGTGTGTGAGAGAGAGAGAGAGAGAGAGAGAGAGAGAGAGAGAGAGAGATGTGCATGCATGCATGCATGCGTGCCTGTATACGTGTCTATACTGTAATGAAAACAACACACTTATCTATGTCAACATTTTTAGCTGGCCAAAAAATCAAGCTGGCAACATTTCAAAGTTCAGAGAGAGAGAGAAAAGAGTGTGTGTGCGTGCGTGCATGCGTTTTTTTGCGTGCGTGCGTGCTTGCATGCATACATGCATGCTGGATTGAATTAAGAATGCTTTATTTATTCTGTGTGTGTATGCAGGATTGAATTACAAGATCTTTTTTACATGCCAGCTGATCTGCACTGTGTGACTATGATGTACAGTAACATACATATTAGAGTTGTGTTTTTTTTTTTCATCATAATATTCCTTCTATGATCATATACTTGAACTTCTCATTTGTAAAACATGACCACAGCCAGAGCTACTTACCACAATTACAGCAACTCATGAAGGCATAGAGCCTATTTTTTCTGAGGAAACAGTAAAAAATAATGGCAGCTGTCTTTGCCTCCTGCTATATCTCCTACTTTCTGTGCCACTGTTCACAATATAACAGAACAAGTTACTTTCAGTTCATTGTGCTACAATTAAATCTACCTTTTAAGAGACAGTTCAAAAGATGTAACCTTTTGTTCCTCTGCTACAGCATTGCAGTGATGATGGAACAGCCAACTGACATCAAACCACAGATTTTGAGCAATACTCATGCACAGCCTAAAACATGATTTAGGATGTTCCTGGATTCTTTTATTGAAGAAATACTGCATACGTGCTAACACTGTCCATTAATCTGCCAACTCTGTAACCGGCAAATGCCAGACAGAAAAGCAGCCCCTTTATCATGGATGTGTATACAATAAATGTTTAATAAGAATAATCCAGTGAGTGCATAGATGGACGAGTGTGTATGAGAATGAACTAGCATTAATACTATGTATACATATATGCAAACCTGTATATATGCATCCTGCTTACATATATATGCCCTTGACTTTGCGTGTTACAGATTGATAAATTTATATAGAATTTGTTCTTTTCTCAATAATAAATTGATTTGCAGACTGATAAATATCTATGACTACATGAACTTTGCAATGGTTGTAACTCAGACTAAGAAACTCCACAAATATGAACACCATGCAGCACAAAGTATGTACAGACAGGATCAGTGACTCTGTTACATCTACATGAAGCAGTAAATCTGATGGAGACTAACTTACTGCAGACTAATGAGCACAAGGGTACCTCAAATAAATCAAAGCATATCTGTCATTCACTAACAGGAGAAAATGATCACACAAGTTATGTCCTCACAGGCTGTAGATATACCCACCATCACACAAACTCAGTGGAGGCAGTGAGCCCTGTTTATCCATGCTCATGTATTTCAGGTCAAAATCTGCAGTAAACTGTGGAATGCCCTGTGCATCCCTGCATATGTGAACACACTATAGGCTCCCAAGACTGGTGCAGGATTGCTCACAGCTGGTTTGTTTGGTAGTTGAGGACAGTGCTTCTCTGTGTCCCATCCACACCTTCCGTATCTTTTTCTTTTCTGCCTTTTGGCCGACTATGGGAAAAAGCTCAGTGACGGTGGCGAAAACCCCACTTACTGCAGGTAAAGTCCTGTTGATAATGGGAAAGACTGTAACCCAGGATTCTCTTCAGATGGCATGTAAGACCTCATGGCAAAAGCTTGGCTGTGTCTAGAGTTGTACTGTTCTCACCTGTCAGCAGAACAGCAACAAGTGAGGCCGCAGGATGCACAAGGCAGTTGTTTGATGATAGCGTTTTTTGCAGGTGGGCTATGCAGCCATGAAATACAGACTAGTGCACCCTTGCGAACACTCTCATGGAGGTTCTGTTGTGTCACATCCAGTGGCCATCACACAATGGCATCCGCCTAGGAGCAATTATGTCCCTTGATGTCTACACAGAATACCGTGTGTGTGCCCTGCACCCTACATGAGCACAGCGCAGGCTTCCAAGGGTGGTGCAGAATTGCTCCCATCTGGTTTGTTAGGCAGGTGAGGACAGTACTTGTCTGGGTCCACATGCACCTTCAAGGTGTACATTTTTCTTTCCAGGTCATTTTTTTTCCATGTCAAAATTTATTTTCAGTATTTGATTAACAAGATGAGTTATTGTTTGCAGCAAATTTTCAAAACAAAGTTGTTTTTTTCAACCCTGGACAAAGATCCTCCCAGACAACTGGACCCCGCCTTGGCTTAAGGCTGTGTCAGGCCAACTGACATAGGCTAGAACACCAAAGCTACATCAAAATGTGTTGTTATTATGCTCTGCATAGTTATGAGGGATCGTCTTCAGTTGTGACAAGCTCCTAGCATAACATTATCAGTCTCCAAAATTCCCCGAAGTCGGAATGTGGCTGCCTATGTGGCACGGTAATCAAAAACTGTCACACACATAATGTTCTCATCCCCAGTTGATGCATTTGTCCCATAGTGTTCAAGTATTTCAGCTGTTTGTATGATGATCCCTGGAGTCTTTTAGCCAGGTACGACAACAACAACAACAACTGGACCATTCTTGTTTCCTAAAC
The DNA here is from genome assembly GCA_016801955.1 of Conus betulinus. Classification (NCBI taxonomy): domain Eukaryota; kingdom Metazoa; phylum Mollusca; class Gastropoda; order Neogastropoda; family Conidae; genus Conus; species Conus betulinus. Next base: position 40,846 of record JADBJO010005667.1, on the reverse strand, counting down.
TGAGAACCTACTGAAGAGAGGTTATCTTTAACTCTAACTTTGCTGCCTGATCACAACTAGACCGCAGAAAAACAAAGGTGATTCCAAAAGAAGTGTACTGAGAGACCAGTACTGCACTGCAAACTCCACTCCATCCCAAAGCTCAGTCTTTGTGGCCAGAACAGATATGATGGCAGAGGCAATGAAGAAGAGGGATGAGGATGCATTTGAGACAACAACAGGAAAGGACACAGTCATGGGAGGATCACAATCAGAGTATAGACTACTCCTGTATGATATGCACAATAATCAAAATCAAATCAAAATGAAATATTTTCATCTACTCAAAAGTGACCAAACCACCAAATAGACAGTAGGCTACAGAACATATGGTTAAGCAGTCACTATTAACATAAAAGTGATAACTATCAACACTTCAATAACCACACTAACAAAAACATGTGATATGAAACACAAAAATACCTATACCTCCTCCTTTATGACTGAGCTTTTTGATATCTCAAGATGAAAACACCTAAAAAGTATTTCCATCTCTTTTCTATTCCCAGTCCTTCTTTTCAATTATATTTCTTTCAGCATAAATGTTCCTAAAAAGCAAAAGGATTTGACTTGGGCAAAGAACTATACAGCTCCACCACCACCATCATTTCCCCAAGCCCTTCTACACCAATAGCTTTCGAGCAAGGAGGCACCCTGTCACACATTCTCTGATCCTAGTTTACTATCTGATGCATACATTCAATAATCTGAGATAAGTCTGAGACACATATCTGGAATCACTATGGAGAATTTTTCACCACCTAACTGGTCAATGTTAAAAGAAGAAAAAAAAAACAAAGCTTTATGGAATGGGTTCTTATCAGCTACAAGGTCCATTACAGCCTTTTCATCCCTTAGAAATCATACACTTAATGTCATAAACCAAATAGCAGAAACGTTTTAATATCTTCTTTCTTCATATAAAACACCCAGAGAATCTTTCATCTGCCTTTGGAAGCATCAGCAAACAACCTTTTTCTGATAATATAACAAACAGAAAAGAGATATTCCAGAGGAAGAATGTCTTTTACATTTTCACGAACTGACATAACCCTTTACATAAACAATTTTTTTTTTTAGTATGTAAAAATCTTTCTTCTTTCTTCATACCTTCCCTTTCCTATTCACTTGACAACAAAGAATTTAAGATACACGAGTTCTCTCTCACACACACTGCAGCCTTGGATTTGGCAAATAGGCATTGCAAATAATAAATAAATACAGTAACTTCTGTTCCAGTAGTGAAAAGTTTAGAATAACCAAACATATAACAAAATCAAGCTGCTTGCAGCACCAATTAGAAAACCACACATGCAAACAAAGAAACTTCTCTTATTTTTGTTCTTCTCAGTAACTGCGATCAGGCCCAAATGCACTTGATATCTTGATTACTAAATGTTGATTTGATTAAGTTTATTTCTAGTAGTGTGTGCATGTGTCAACTTAGGATACATAAGCCGGCCTGGAATTTCCTTTTTTTTTCCAGATATTTCCCAGTTTGCTATGTATACCACTTGCCTGCACTTTTGCTAGGTGAATTGGGGATCTATATGGACATGCAACTGTTTCACTAAGGGGGCAAACATCCTCTGTATTTTTCATTTACTGTTTATGTCTCTAACACTCATTATTTTCTTTCTTATCAACCATACTATCAAATGCACTGACCTTACTTTCATTTGTTTTTGATCTTCTGTCTGACAATGCCATGATCAAACAGCATCCATAAATCTTGAATTATCAGCAATTTGTGTTAGCTGTTTTCTTCGAAATTGCTGTGTCCATGTGTCAACTTGGAGTATATGGGCAAGTTTGGAAATTCCTGTTTTAAAAGAGTTTCATTCTTCACTGTGTGCCTCAAGTCTGTATATGCTGTAGAAGAACCAAGGCACCAAAAAACAATAATCTGGATTTATGAACATGTGCACAGTTTTCTGTGGGAGCCAAAGTTGTCTTGCTTCTTTTTCATCTTGACTGCTGATATCTGCAAGCCTCATTCCTTTTATGGACAGTAAAAAGCCTACAGATTCCTTCCTGGATGAAACAGTTGCACAGCTTACTGGCTATCACACACTGCTTAGTCCAGGATCAGTGTCAAGTAGGAACTCAAGTACAAGCACACACAGGAGTATAAAAATAAATTCATCAAAAGATGTTAGAAAAATACAAAGATGTGGAGGGATTTTGATGAAGAAAAACACAAAAATCACATCCAAATGATTTCTTGATGCCACCAACTGACCATTCAGAATCTGTTCTAAGCATGCAGGAACATGATGTCATGCAGAATAAAAAAAACTAAATTCAAAGTCATGACTAACAGGGATATAAGTACAATGACAGGTCTGTAATTAGGATGAGAGATGCATATATTCATAACATTTATGACCAATAAACAAGCATTTTTGTTTATTTTTGAAATATGGTATATTTGTTGAAAAAAGATTTAGATTTGAATGATTATATCTTTTGTTTGGTTTCCTTTGTACGAAAATAGATGATTTTCCCACAGTTAAATAAATGTATAAAGATTACCTCTGTGTGTGTGTGTGTGTGTGTGTGTGTGTGTGTGTGTGTGTGTGTGTGAATGTGAATGGATCTAAGTTGATTTGTCTTTGTCTGAAGTATGCATATCAATGCAACTATGTCAGTATACGTATGTGATGGTGCAATTATGATGTTTTCATACGCAGGTAATCATTGTTCTGGTGTGTGTGTGTGTGTGTGTGTGTGTGAGTGTGTGTGTGTGACACAAAGAGGTATGGTAAGATAACTGGAAGTTTCACATCACATTAATTTTAAGAGAACTAGTGAATTATATTCTGAAACAATGTGCACATGCACATATTTCTAAAGAGAAGTAAAGTTGGTCAGTTCAGAGGCAGCTGATCAGGTAAATCCATTTTTCAATATGAATAATTTTGTTAAGTGTAATTTTGCCACAAAGCAACAAATCAAGTGTGGGGTGAGCACTGTTAACCCACGGAGGCAGTTGTGTTTTGGGTAACGTGTTAAAATAATGAAGTCTTTTTGCTAATTAACGACTGATATACAGACAATTATGCATCAAGATTGAGAGTGCAGCTACTGCCACATGCCACATAAGTTTTTTGAGAATTTCCTCAAGAAATGACTTTGTTACTGAGTGGAAAATGTGTGACTTCATGTCGATATGGTTTTAGAAGGCAGCAGAAACGGAAGCAGTAGCAAGTGACAGATTCACAGTCTGGATCGAATACATTGGACACTTCCTCATCGAGGATTGGAGAGTGTACAAGTGCCAAAACTGTGGATAAGCAGCAGAAGACTGTCAGTGTAGCAAGCACACCAGAATCACACTGAGATCTGTCAAACTCTGTTTACAAACTGTGGAAGGAAGTAAACAAAGAGGACAGGGGAGATAGCAACAAGCAACTGTGACTGGTAGGGCGCTGTTTTCTCCCCTGATCGTCTTCAACCAGCTGAACAATCTTCCTACATCCACAGAGGGGTACCAATGAAGACCTGGTGTTAAAGCTCTGGGCAAATGGGGTTGAGATCTCCAAGCTCTTACAGATGGTGGAGGAACTTTGAACTGCCGTGTTCGATCTTCAGACAAAGAACAACAGGCTAAAGACAGAGGTTACGGAGGCCAGGAAGAGGGAGGAGCTGCTACGGAGTCAACTGCTGAAGTCAAGCACACTGCGGAGCTTGCTGACCAGCGATCCAAGGACCTTGCCACATATGTGCGCAGAAACAAGTTGCATATATATGGTGTGGGGGGAAGGGACCAGCAGACTGGAGTAGAGCCTCTGAGAGTGCGAAGAAAAAGTACTATGCTTTTTAACAATAAACTGAAGGTGAAAGTCAGGCTTGACAATAATCAGGCTGTGCACAGGGTGGGTGCAAGACAGGGACAGTGTCGATCCGACGGTGTGACAAACATTTCTGGGAGGGACATAATAGTTAGATGTGTTTCTTGGCAAGTATAAGACTCTGTGTTGTATGCACAAAAAACTCTGAAAGGCTCCAAAACTGTGATTGCTGAGGACTTGACACCCAGGGCGCATTCACTTTTGAGTGCTGCCAAGTGATTCAACTGTCTCAAACAGGCTTGGACCAAAAAAATGGAAATGTGATTATGAAGTCAGTTTGCGGAAAAATTAAGTCTCTGTCAGAGTTAAGACAATCAGAGCAACGTTCAGCCTGGTCCCAGGTAAATATCAGAAATAATATCCACCTTGATCAGTCATGTTCTGTGTCATCGGCTACCAGTACAAAACAAGATAAACAAAGCAAGTAAATGTTCTGTAGACTGTGTTGTAAAAAGGGAAGAAAAAGGAGAAAAAAAGGCGGAGGTGTACAAAACAAGGTAGTGACAAAACTTAGCAACAGTGTTTGTTTGTTTTCAATTTATCTTGTGAAATGTGCATATTTTGGTTGTTGTAGTCTAGCTCCAGCTTTCGCAAAGGTCAAGGACTACCTGCGACCCTGTGTTTGGAAGACGAGATCATGCCTTACCTGTTTTTTTTTTTTCCCCCCTCGACCTGTCGTCTCTTGCAGTTTTTTAAAAATTTTTCAATCTGATCTCTATGAAGTTGTTCCAGACATCTTTGCTTCGTGCATTATTCAAAGATGATTCTGCCAGAGATTGTTATCTCTTTTCCTTCTTCCCTGCAACATACAGGATGGTCCCTTTGTTTTGATCACGTGGTGTGAGGGACTGTAAGGCCACTTCATAGAATGCGTTGAATTCTTAGCTTTTTGTGTTCTTGTGGAGTACAATGAATGTAACTGGAGGTGTGAAAGTAAGATTAAGATTGAAATAAGGGTCCCATCAACAGCAAAGGTTATCTCAGGACTGTCAAAACATTTCAATCTACCATGTATATATGTTAAAAAAGGATTACAAGCAAAACCTTACCCAATCCATTAAAAAAGGATTAAAAGACTAACCCCAGGATTAAAACCAACACATTGAAATCAGAAACTGTAATCTACAAAAATCAATACTGGATACAGAGAATCTACACCACCAAATTCACACACGATAAAATAAATTCACTTCTTTTAGGAAGTAAAAAATCAGGAGGAACATCACGAAAAAGAATCATCATTTCATCTGCAGTGTAATGTTTCCTTCTAATGTCGTATAAATTTCTAGCAGTCTAAAAGAATATGTTGGACAGATACCTGACTATATCACAGGCAACACAGAAAGGTGGGTCTTCTCCCTTCAATTAAAAACAAATGAGTAAAATAGGCACGACCCGTCCTCAATCTACACAATACTGTTTCTCCCTTTCAACCGCCAGCAGCCATGGGAAGATGTTCCTTTAAATCTGGACGTATTGATGAAGCTTATTGTTTTCTTGGAGGCTCCACTCCTCCTCCCATAAAGAACTGACATACAAAGCTATTTTGCCTTTTAGATCTGAAGATGGTACAAGCAGTTTAGAAGAACGAAGATGGACAGCCTCTTTAGAAAGCCGATCCACCTCTTCGTTGCCTCAAATCCCCAAATGACCTGGCATCCATGCCAAAGAAAAAACTCAACCCCCCTAGAAACTAATGAAGAAAACATGGTAAAAAACTTAATAAGAGCTGGATATTTCATGTTCCTTGCTCCTATAGCCTCTAAAACCGAAAGAGAATCTGTACAAATAAGGAATTTCCTAGACTGGGACTGCCCGATCAACTCCAAAGCCAAAAGTGGTGCAGTAAGTTCTGCAGTGTAAATAGTGCTTTCAGAGGGAATGTGTTTGGACATTCTTCTCCCGAAGCTGGAATATATGCGGAGGACCCTACACCAACATCACACTTTGAACCATCGGTAAAAAAAAACATGTTCTTTAAGTTTAGAACACATGTCTAAAAAAAGTTGTGTTTGTAAATTAAGGAACTTGTGTTCTGTTTGTGCTGCACGGTTAAATCAAACCTAATTTCATGAAATGAAAATGTCCTAAGGATGCGAATACCAAAAGGGGGAATACTGGATGGACTTCCTTCATATTTATCTTAGAAATGAGGATTCCTACCACAGTTGTAGGCAGGGGCTGTTTGGTTCAGAAAAAAGCTGTGTGTAGTAATGTAATTTAAAGCTAATTTTACTTCTATGATGAGAGAGGGAACACTCTCCTGCCTCAGCATACAGGCTATGAACAGGTGTAGTACGGAAAACGCCAAGGCAGAGGTGAAAACCCTGATGGTGAACTGGTCTAGGACTTGGTGGTGTATAGCGTAGAATGATGTGGTGGCCCCACTGATGGAAAATCAGGGCGAGTGGTGTATGTTTTCCTGGAATGTTTTTCTGTTTTGTGCTTTTGGTTCGCGAGTATGTTCAACGTGCATGAATGGCCATGGGATGCATGATCTGCAAATGAGATTGGTGGGTCAAGGTCAATTGTTTCTTGTGCTGGTAGCTCATAGTAGACAGGATGTATCTTTGCTCAAAGTTTTTCTACCTGCAGGAAGATACGCCAGGTTTGACTTCTGTATGTGTCAGCTTCAGAAGGCGGATCAACTTCATTCCAAATGACTACTCTTATCGCATTATTGTTTGTGTAGTTTATTATTTTCTACAATGGCAAATAATAACAAACCAGATCACAATGTTGCCCCACACAACTCTTTTAAGATTTGTTTGTTCAATTGTAATGGCCTAAATGATCATATATATAAAAAAAAAAAAAAACGATGTGTGTTTGACTTTCTTAGGGATAAGAACTACAATATACATTTTTGTTTGGTAAGAAATTCATATGAAAACAGTGAGTGACAATGTTATTAGGTCTTGTTAGGAGTATAATGTATGGATGGATCAGTGGTGCTGGATCTCGTAAGAATGGTGTGGGGATTTTGTGAAAGAACAATTTCGAATAGAAAATTTCTAATGTTAGGAGACCCAACAGGTTGTTATGTCATCATGGATGTTGAAATTCTCAAAAAGCATACTACATTGGCAAATATTTATGGGTCAAGTAGTGGAGATAATCCACAGTTCTCTGACTTACTTAGTGATCATACTGATTGGATAGGAAGTGAACATATAATTGTCGCAGCTGACTGGAACTCCAAACGTGAAGCTTGATGCTAGAAATTATTCCAGTAAACAGGCCAAAAACAAAATGTAAAATTTCTGACTTGATGGTTAAGCATGAAATTAAAGCTATACAAAAAGAGATATTTCCAGACAAGAAAATATACACTTGGCAAAAATTTTATTCAGTTAAAGATAAGATAATGTTGCTTATAGCCCAGCCGACTGCAAAGGGGCCATATCAGGGCTGTCACCACGTTAAAATCAACTCTCTGTTTTATTCAGTTAAACAAGCTAGGCTTGATTACTTTTTGATAACAGATGAGCTCTGTATATTAACAGATAGAGAAAGAAAGAACCGCTCTGATCACTCCATCGTGACACTGTCCCTTAAAACTGAACAGTTTAGAAAGGATTGACCAATTTGGAAGTTCAATAATTCACTAGTGAAAGATAAGACATATATTAATTAATGAAATAAAGAATTTGCTTTTGGAAGTCAAGACACAATATATAGTTCCAGTTTACAATACTGATGAAATAATAAGTATTCCTGATGAAAATATAACTTTTAGAATAAGTGACCAGCTGTTCGTTCAAAACTCTTCTAATGGAAATTAGAGGAAAAAACAGTAACATTTGCTTCTCACAAGACAAAAGAAGAGCAGAAAATAGACAAGGACTTGGATAGCAGATTAAAACACCTGAAAAGTAGTATTCAAGTTGATTATCAGAGATCAAAGAGGTAAAATCAGAGCTAGAAAAGATAGGGAAGACAAAAATTGAAGGTATGATTGTGAGATCAAGAGCAAGATGGGTTCAAGAAGGGGAAAAAGTTAAATATTACTTCTGTAATCTAGTAAGCAACTTCCTAGACAAGACAATGAGCATAACTGAGAAGTTAGATGGAGAGCTGATTATTAATCAGGAAGAAATTCTGAAATAAGTTCAAAGGTTCAATGAAAATCTCTACAAGGCCAGGGAAGTCACTGATACTGATGTAAAAGTTCATTTTCCTGATGCTACTGTCCTCTCATCTTGTGAAAAAGAAAAAAAACTGAAGAACTGATTACATGAAACGAAGCTGTTTACACCCTGAAAAATATGAAAAATAAGAAGAGCCCAAGCCCAGACTGGTTTAAAAGTTGAATTCTTTACATTTTCTTTCGGGAAACAGGAACTTTTCTTGTTCGCTCCCTAAACGAAGGGTTCCCAAATAATTAATTGTCCATTATGCAAAAACAAGGAATGACTACACGCATTCCAAAGAAAGAAAACAAAACAACTGATAAAAAAAAAACTGGTGCCCAATTTCACTATTAAACACTACATACAAGATTGGTTCAGCTTGCATTGCAAACATGTGTTTCTCACATTATTCATGAATGTCAAAAAGGTTTCTTAAATGGAAGATACATTAGGGAAAACATTAGAATGCTATGTGATACATTAATATATACTGAGAAAGAAAATATCCCAGGCATGATTTTGATAACTGACTTTGAGAAAGCGTTTGATAGTGTACCTTGGACATTTTTGGAGAAAATGCTAGCATTTTTTAACTTTGGTCACAATATAAGAAGATGAATCAACACATTTTATAACCAAATCAACACCTGTGTGTCAGTGAATAGTCAATATTCTAAATGGTTTGAGAAAGAGAAGTGAGGCAGGGAGATCCATCCCCACCATACCTCTACTTAATTTGTGCAGATTCGACAGAATAGATCTACAAAGGGTATTAAAATCAAAGAAAAAGAAAATTTGTTAGCTTAGTTTGCTGATGATACAACCTTATATCTTGATGGATTTGAAAAATCATTTAACTGTTGACTCCCTTGCAAGAACGGCATTCGAGGTGGTTTCTGGAAGGCTGTGTGCCACACATCGAATGCCGTTCGAGGGGTAATTTCATCATCAAAATTTGGGGATTTAAAGAAGGGAGGCAAGGAGAAAAAAAATGGTGTAAACTGTTGCAGGGACCCTAAGGAAGGTTCCATCTCTTTCCTGGGTCAGTGACTGACCGCCACACGCTGCTGTGTTTGGACTGTGAACTTCAGCAACTTACAGCAGAGTCATTCTTAGTTCAAGATGGCGAGTCAAGCAGGCAGCTTGAGCAGGTGTCCCATTTTCAAATGTTATAACGCTCTTGAAGCGCTTCAAAAAGTTATTCAAGACTGTGAAAGCGATGACAAACACTTCAGAGAAGCGGTAGGAAGTGATTCGGCGGAGGGAAGAAAGTGATCACAGTCAACACCACCCTTTGTTATCGGAGACTGGTGTTGATGACGAAGCTGATCCTGACTTCGAACCAAGTGATAAGTGATACTGGAGCAAGTGAGGTCGAATCGGAGAGTGACAAGCTGATTCCATCTACGCTGACTGCTCCCTCCTCCTGTTGTGAGAGGTCAGGGTGGGAGTCGAGGAAGGGGAAGGGGTTCAGGACAACAGCGAGGGTCCAGCATGAGGGGGCGTGGCAGAGAAGAGGGCATGGCACTTGTCAGTCTGAACTTGTTTCAGAATGTGCAGATGCCAGTGCTGACCGCCCGAATCCCAACATTTCTTTCATGGGTGATCCGCATATCAAGGTGAACACTGACAATTTCAAGCCTGTCGAATTCATGGAGTTGTTTGTTTGTGTGTGTGTGTGTGTGTGTGTGTGTGTGTGTGTGTGTGTGTGTGTGTGTGTGTGTGTGATGTGATATGTGTGTGTGCATGTGTGTGTGTGTGTGTTTGTTCATTCGTTCTTCTGTTTAACGTCTGTTTGTTCATTCGTTCTTCTGTTTAACGTCTGTTCACTTTGAGTGATATTAGACATGAATGAATGAAGAGAATGTGTGTGTGTGTGTGTGTGTGTGTGTGTGTGTGTGTGTGTGTGTGTGTGTGTGTGTGTGTGTGTTGCTTTTGAATATGGTGCTTGTGCACGATGTGTGTGTGTGTGTACCCAACTGAGTGTCAGTCAGCTATAACTGGCATTTACTGGCAGAAGTGTGGAATCCTGATCCTTTTGTCCATAGGTTCTGTGGTGTATGTATTCTCTGTGACACCGATATGGTGTGGTCAGTCTTACCTTTAGTAGTCTTTTTTTTGGTGTGGTTGGTTTTGCAATGTTTTATGTAATACCTTCTGTGGTGATGGCTTTTTATCAATCACATTTAGTTCATGGGTGAACCAAACTACATATGTGAAAGAAAACATAATAATGAATTACAAGTTACACTGAGTGTTGTTATTGTTATTCATCTCTGCTAAACAAGACCAATTCCCAAGAGGCTTCCAAGATATGCAGACTGGTGCTATCGATGATGTGTTATTCCCCATCTTCTTTCCCACTTTACCTGGACTGGAGGGCCCCCTATGATATGGGTTTCAAAAGCAACATTTTATGGATTGTCAAGCTTTATTGTGAATACAGATCTTTGTCCTGAAGTTCAAAGGATACTAACACCAGTTTTTGTGGTATTTCATTGTGATTTTAGTGCTATAGTTTCGTTTATGTTCTGAAAGTATCTAGGTTTCAAGCAAAGAGTTCATCATTATATATATTTTTGGTCTACTCATTACAAACCAAAATCAAACTATTGTGATATCTGGCTGTAGCCAAGGATATAACAAGAAAATTTCCCTGGTATCTAAGATGTGTGTCAAGTATTGAAAGAGCAGTGGTCATATTAGTGAACCTACCTAAGAAAACAAAATTGTGTCCCTTTATAGCTGGATTTTACTGTACCCCAGAAATACAAAAAACAATTGTGGGTTAAAATTCACACTACCAGATATTTACACAGGTGTTCAATAAACACTAAAACCACTTTTTGCTGAGTTTGTATGTTTTTTTTTGTTTAGCTGCTGTGTGGTTATAGTATGTTTGCAAAGTATAAGTTGAATTATAAGATTATTCATTACATTCAGAGTCAACAAAATCAAATATTATGTGGAGATATTATACCCCTGGGTGTAAGGAGAAAACATGCAAAAAATCTAAGAGATATTTCCACAAATAAATGCGCATTGATCAAGTTAGTGAACCCACCACCAAAAGTCCAATTTTGCTCTGGCACAGAAGTACAAAACTGATATAAAATATTGGAAGTAAAGGGGTTAAAGAGGCTTAGCTGTCTTGTCCTGGTTCTCTGAAGTATCCGGTTTGAAATGAATACAGACAAAACACAGGTTGTTTGGATCTGGAGTGCGAAAAAATGTGAAATAGGATACACGTGAGACAGGATCTGGAGTGCAAAAAAATGTGAAATAGGATACACGTGAGACAGGAACTTTATTTGGGATCGTGGAACATTTAGTGTTTTGGGCATAAACTTCACCATGAATACAGAAAACATCTGCAGTATTAACTATGAAGATAAGCTAATGGCAATGAAAAAAATTCTTAGGGTATGAAAAAAAAAAAAAGACAACTGACACCATTCGGCAAAATTCTCAAGGAATCTCTCTAAAATAACTTATTTGCTAATTAATTTACCAGACCCACAAGACAAATTTATGCAAGAAATAGGTAAAATTTTCCATAATCTTTTAGTGGGATGGTAAGAGGAGCAAAATTCAGAAATCGGTAGTCTGCCAATCCTACAAAAACGGTGGACTGAAAATGGTGGACTGGTTTCAAATTTGCAGAGGTGCTCGTCAGGGAGACCCACTTTCACCACATTTATACCTAATCTGTGCAGAAATTTCGTCTATAATGATCAGGAAAAATAACATAATAAAAGGTATTAAGATCAATGAAATATATGCACTTCTCTCACAGTTTGCTGATGATACTTCACTATTTCCTGATGGAAGTGAAGATTCTTTAAAAGAAGCCATAAAGACACTAGATATATTTGCTATCTCTGGGCTAAAAATCAACAAGGAAAAGACTCAATTAATCTGGACTGGTAGCCAGAAACATTCAGAAAGAGGATACCTCAGAGATCAAAATTTTTGCTGGAATCCTGGCATCTTTAAAGTTCTAGGAATTTATTTTTCTGTTAATGTTGACAAAAAATGTAGCACTTAACTATAATAATAAAATACATAAAGTAAAAAGTTTGTTAAAAAAGTGGTCAAAAAGACATTTAACTCCATTTGGAAAAAAAACAGTTATTAAAACTCTACCTATGTCAAAACTGGTGTATTTATTCCTCAACCTACCTGATCCAGGAGATGATTTTTTTTTTACATCAACTGGACACAATATTTTTTGCCTTTTTATGGGATGAAAAGCCAAGTAAAATCAGTCAGAAAAATGTTTGCAAGAATTACAAGGAGGGTGGTTTGAAAATGTTGAATGTTTTTTTTCCTTTTTGAGTACCATGAAAACTAGTTGGTTAAGGAGAATTTTTGACAATGATTCTTACATGCAAAAATTTGTCCGGGATTTGTACCCAAAGTTTGTAAATTTGGAGATTTTGGGATATGAATATGTGAATGTACTTTTGCGTGGGCTAAAAAACCCATTTTGGTCGGATGTTTTGAAACATTATAGACGATTATGTGTAAAACTTTTACCTAATAACATTGATGCTTTCAATGCAGAATTCATATTTCATAATGTGAATATTCTTAAAGGTAGACATGTTATTTTTTTTTAAAGCATGGTTCGACAGACGTATCTATGTGGTCAGTGATTTACTTGACGATGCGGGGCAATTTTTTAAGTCATGATGAGGCATTTTTGAGAAAATATGATGGAATAGTAACAGACTTTGTTACATTCAGAGGGGTTATTCAGGCGATTAAAAGTTTTCAAAATAAGATGAATTTAACACCTACTGCAGGATATAAACTGCAGAAAAATGAAGCCTGGCATCTTATCCACAAAGGCAACCATTATGTTCAGTCTTGTGTTTCAATATAAATAATAACACTGTTGCTGGAGTGAGAAAGTGGAATATGCATTATGTCAACCTTAAGTGGAATACAATTTTTCATACTGCCATTTCAACTAGTCCGGATGTTCAGCTAAGATGGTTACAGCTACGTGTTTGCATAGAATTCTACCAACTAACAAATACCTACACCTAAGAAATGCAGTAAACTCACCACTCTGTTCCTTATGTGAAACAGAATCTGAAACAATTTGTCACTTGTTATGGTATTGCCCAATGACCACCACTTTTTGGCAAGATTTGCAAAGATGCTTATCTCAAAACTGTGATCATTGTGTGAATTTTCAATTTACAGAGGTTCTTGTAATATTGGGGTTGAGGAAAACACTGTAACTGACAGAGTTCTTAACTTGATAATACTTTTGGCAAAGCAATACATCTACAAATGTAAATGGAAGAAAGTAGCACCTATTGTCAATATTTTTATTAATATACTTAAAGATAAATTCAGAACAGAAAGGTATCTGAGTATTGTGACTAATAAATTAGACACTTTTTGATGATGGACTGGCTTCCTTATCAGGACTTGGTTAAATGAGGCTTTAGTCTGTAATTAATAACATAGTCAGTACTATACTATCTAAAAGAACTTAAGACTATCTACTTGTTTATTCACTCACCGTGGATGCTGACTTATTGCTTTACTACCTCTGTTTGACTGTTATGTTTATGTTACTCTGTTAGGGCAGCATCCCTTTTCTTTTTCCCCCTCTGGTGTTCACTTTCTCTCTCCTTCCTCCTTTCCGCTCTCGCTTCTCTCTCTCCTCTATCTTTTGGTCTTACTTCTCCTAGCAATCCTTTTGTTTCATGCATGTGATGAGTTCTGGTTATATGGGTTTTTTTTGGGTTTTTTTTTTTTTTTTGTGTGCATTTGTTTGTGTGTACAGAAATATGACAGTTGTTTTCCTGAGTGAATGTGAATCAAATTGATGTAACTTGCTTTTTTTTTTTTTTTTTTTTTTTCCCAAAGAAAAGAACCTTCATAGAAGGTGGGAAAAAAGGAAAAAAAAAAAAAAAAAAAAAAAAAAAAAAAAGAAAATGGTGGATACAAGATTTTTCATATCCTCCATGAAGATAATCTGGTTAAGAGACTTTAAACTGGATTCTGACTGGACATATTGAACCTTTGACATGTACCCAGAGCTAGCAACTTTAGAAAACTATGGTAGTGAGTTTGCATGATTTTTGGATGAATTTGTGACAGAATGCGTTCATTATAATGTCAATATTCTTAAAGACAGGAAGACAGTGTTTTTAAAAGAAAGGTGCAAGGCTGCTGTCTTCAAGGTCAAATAACTGGCTGATGTTAATGGTCAAATATATTAACTTTCGAGACTTCAAGAATCTATATCCATCAATACTAAGAACTGATTTTCTTACATTTACTGGTATAACAGATGCAATCAAACAGTACCAGACTAGCATCGCAGACTCCCAGCTGGGAGGTTGTGGGTTTGCATTCCATCAGAGTCATGTGGGTTTTTTCTGCCCCGACTGGCTCCTACCCAGAGTTGAGTTTGCTGCGGACTCAGTTGGGAGACTGGGACCACACAGTCGAGTTTCATCCACTTAATGGATGCGTTTCTGAGAGTGTTGCTCAAATTTCCTGACCAACACTGCAGGTGCCTGTATCTCTCGGGCCCTGGTTGATGTTGGGATATATCATGAAAGGAAGTGTAGAGTACAGCCCTGTCATGTAGTCTCAGACCGAAGTGAAAATCCGTAACATCATCTTAATCATCCTCATTCTCATCAATCAGCATAAAAAAAAAAAAATGTCTCAAATTCTGTGGCCCTTCATGCCCTGCTCTCATGGTGGCCTCAGTTTCGATGTCCTCTCCACGTCTATAGTTTGGTTCCATTGGGGTCACCGGTATTGGTGAGCCCATGGGGGCTGTCGTTGGACGGACGTGGTGGCACCCTCCGGAGGGAGAGCTCACTCACGCCAGCTCCGCGACTAAGCAATTATTGTCGTCAGTATGGGGCTTAGTAGGTGGTGTGTCCTGCATATGTTAGATCAGAACAGGGCGCCACTGAACACCACTGAAGTGACTCGGCAGCTGTGCAGTGTTTTCCTCCAGTGGGTTGCCTCTTGACGACTTGACATTGACTGCTCCCTGTGGATTGCCAGTGCCGGGGCTGCGGCAGGGCCAACCGGTCTGCAGCTGTGGACGGGGTGTCGGAATGAGCAGCGTGGGTGCACTGTCTCTGAGGTGGCAAAGAGGTTGGGACAGAGAGAAAAAAAAAAAAAAAAAAAAAAAAAAAACAGTACCAGACCAAAATGAGTATGATCCTGACAGACCAAGATAAGGAACAGAAGTCAAAAGTTTGGTTCTGCATTGGAAAAGGAACTAACATATTTAATCAGCGATGACAAAATCTGAAATAGCTCCCATTGCAGCTAAAAGATGATCTGAAACTTACAATGACAATTTGAACTGGGATGAAATATCTAGTTCTTGTTTTTCTACTACCACAGATGCACAATTAAGATGGTTCTGGATGAGACTGCTACATAGACTTCTGCCAACAGAGGAATATTTATATAAAAGAAAGTTGACTGACACTCCCAGTTTGTACTCCTGTGCCATCAAGAAACTCAGACAGCTGAACATCTTTTCTGGGACTGTGAGATGGTCCATTCTTTCTGGCAGGATTTTCTGAGACAGTTGCGCAACAAATGCCTACACTGTGAAGTTTTCTTTTGTGAAACATTTGATTCTGTTCGGCATATCAGAGCAACAAACTACAGATAAAACCATGGATTTGTTGATTTTGCTGGTTAAGTTCTATATTCATAAATGCAAGTTAAAAAAGATATGCCACCAAGAACTCGGGTATTCTTAAAACTTGTAAAATCAAGGAGGTATGACATGGAGCGATATGTGCTGATTCTAAAAGGTAATATTGAAAACAAAGTGGAAATTGACCTTAACAAATATTGGTTGACTTATCTTCCACTATTACCAACTCAGATGACCTTTCTTTTGATTCGATATGTGATTGTGCTTACTGTGCAAGTGTGTGTGTGTGTGTGTGTGAAAGGTGGGGTGGGGTGGGGGATTTTGTTGTTTCAAGAGATGAGGGACGGGGGCTTACCTTTTTCTTTACTTATTAATCTATGTGTTCATGTACTTCTATTCTTCAAAGGAAGTGTGTCTCTTCTTGAGCCTGAGATAAAACTGCAAAAACAGCAAAGATGGAATAGATAGAGTAGCTTATCAGTCATTACAGAGTTGATTATCAGTCACAATGTTTATGACAGTAGTTGCAATAAACATAATTCCTATGTTTCTTCATTTTCATCTGAGTTTTATAGCAACCACAGCCATTCATATTTGTGATACTCTGAGATTTACATGTGACTATGCACATAAAACTTTGCACACACTGTCTTCTTTCTGTGCACTTGTATTTCTCCGATTATTTGAATAAAAAAAAAAAAAGGGGGGGGGGGGGGGGATGCCTTCAAAACAAAACAAAACAAAACCAAATCAAAAGTGTTAATATTTCTTTACAGTTTAAAAAAAAAAAAAGTAGTAAACAAAGAGAAAATTTCAAGAATGAAAAATATATTCCCATGAGCTTCCATTTCTTTTTACTGCTTTCCAATTTAAAATAATAAAAAAAAAAAAGACTACTTTTAAAAAAATTGAAAAATAAAAACTCTCACCCTCAGCCCCTGAATTTAGTCTTGATGTGAATACATTGCAATTAGCTTAAGCTGTCAAAAAAATCAATCTGCCATACAAATTACCTCTTCTTTGACAAAGTGCAGTGTAAAGGCTTTTAGGGATTACATGACACTTTCAAAATTAATACATCATAAGAATTGCTAGACAGTAAAAAGACGCTGTAAAACAGGCTTCTGATCACCAATAAGGATGCTTGGTTTGAAAGATTTAGTGATTCCAGCGCCAGAGTGTGCACTGCTGATGAACTTTTCTGAATCGTAAATACATGTAGAGAGTAACTCTTCAAAAAAGAATGTTTCAAGTTTGCCCATATACCCTGTACCTGACCCATCTACACAGCAACAACAACTGGAGAAAAGGATGAATAGAAAAATTACATTTACTCAAGACTGGCACTTTTTTTTTTTATCTTGAATATATGCAAACAAATACATGGACAAACAGTAACAAAAAAGGTCACCTCAATTTGATTCCTCTCAAAGGACATTGTACAACTTCCTTTTCTGAATCAGTTGATGTGGGGTCTTTTAGCTTGATCAGGAACACCTTCAAATAAATCTTTCTCATCTTCTTGATCATTATCAATTTTCAGTTGACACCCTTTACCATCAGAACCGCCCTTAACGCATTTTCTTATGACATACTCCAGTGAAAAGATTAGAGCAAACTGACGCTATACACAGTACTTGTAGCGTATGAAATATGAAACACACATGCCGTTCCAAATGGAAAAACTAAGTCAAAAGTTTTTTGTTTCAACCGAGGCTACTGACCCTGAACTTCGCATGAACTTCTCAACAGTGGCACTGTAAGCAGGCAGAAAACCCCCAGTACTCTCTCAAATGAGTTGCGAAAGCTGCATGGGTTTGAAGGCTGTAAGTTTTTGTTTTAAGACAGCTCATTGCATCCCCTCAGGGTGCACAGCAGCCAAGAGACATTTCAGTAAACACATAGCAGGTCGCACTACGTGTGCTGCAGAGAATCAGGCAGCACATCTCTTGGGATATGAGGAATGGAAAACACTAATGCTGGCTTCCCTTATTTTTTAGGGAGTCAAAGATAAACTGAGGATCTACAGATAAATTAATTGCCTAGATAGGTTTATGGTATAAATTTACATTAACCCCATTTGTTTTTGTGTGGCTAAGGTTAGAGTAGCCAAAAAGTAGTAATTCCCTTCCTAATGATGCACTGGGCTGCCACAATCTATCAGATTTTAGAGAAAAAGACTACACCTAACCATTCATTTTTAATTTGTTAGGCCTCTTTCTGTGTGATGACTTGGAGATGATGCAAGGGTCTCTCAAATTGTGTGTGTGTGTGTGTGTGTGTGTGTGTGTGTGTGTGTGTGTGTGTACATCATTTCAGCGCATCACAGAATTTTTTCTAATCATACAATGAATGGCCAATAAGCAGCATCAAGAATCAGTGCTTTGAAAATGTTCTCTTCTTAGCAATTAAATAACTTTAATTCAATTTTTGAAAATGTTCTCTTCTTAGCAATTAAATAACTTTAATTCTATTTTTCATGCATGCTGGTAGTTTTATTTCACATTATTTCTGCATTAACCTTCCTTTAGCTTTTATGTTTCATTCATGTCCTTTTAAATCTTTCTCTCCTGGACTAGTACTTCCCGTATGAAGAACATGAAAAAAAGCTGAGTACACTTTGGTGTTATGCATTATTCTGTGCAGGACAATTACCTCCTTTGTGAAGGACATGATAAGGCTGAGTACGTTATGGTGCTAAATGTTTCTGTGCTGAACACAGTGTCACCCTTGTGAAGGCCATGAACTAAAACCGAGCATTCTTTGGTGTTATGTCTATTGGTTTTTTTTTTTGTTGTTTGTTTTTCTTCACAGGACATGGAACAAAAAAGTACCTCATGTAGTTGTTTCTGCATAGTGGTCTTCCTTTTTTACTTTCTGAAGTATATAAATATGCCGTACTACACTTCTTTCACTTTTCTCTTGCATTCCTTCATATCAGATGTGTGAAAGATCAAGAGCTGCCAACAGCTGGGTGAACCATCACAGACTTTTTATGATCAACCACCACCTCCTGTCTCATAGCTCATGGCAATGTCATGAGGGATCTTCTATTTTTGTTGTTGTTATTTCTGCTAATGATGTCTACTGCACATTAACACACCACTCACCCTCTAAAACCGATAACAGCATGCTTGATCAGAATAAAGTCTAAAGACATGTTGTAAATTTCCTGCCAGTGATGAATTGGTCAAATAACTTTGGTCATAGGATTTCAACTAACTGGACAACCCATTAGTATTTTCTCATTCTCATCTTTTATTTGGTAATCTTGCTGCAAGCTGTCTTTTCACAAAACAGCTATGTGTGAATAGGGAGGTAGCTTTAGTCTTTTCTCCACTACACTGTGTTCATTACTACTTTTTGCCCACCTTGCTGGTGTGTGTGTGTGTGTGTGTGTGTGTGTGTGTGTGTGTGTGTGTGTGTGTGTGTGTGTGTGTGTGTGTGTGTGTGTGTGTGTGCACGCATGTAATTGTCAGTGTGCGTGTGTAAGGTGCAGGGAGGGGGTAGGGTGATGGTGAGTTGAGAATGGGATAGGATGGCAGGATATATGAACCTTTCGCAAAAACTATACAAACCGTTAACAGTTTATATATCAATTAATACTTACACCCTTTCAGGTGGGATTTAAAACATGTTTTTCTAGGGCATTCTCTTAACAACTGATGTTCTTGAGACGTAATAACCTGCAGAGAAATTCCCCATTAACCAAGAAACATAGCCATTTCCTAAACACCAAATGCACTAACCTCATCTGATGTGGTTTTGTCCTGGGGTCGTTGTGGAGTAGGAGGTGAACGAGACTGAGGTGGAGTGTGTGGTGGCAGCAGGTCTGGCATCACACTGCTTGTGGTACTGTGCCTCGGGGATTGCATGTTGGCTGTCAACATATTAGCACTAACCAATGACTATATAACATACAAACAGTAATGATGCACACTAGGTACTTCCCACTCCTTTCATCAATCAACCTAAGTTTACTGCTGAGTGACGTCTAACAGAAAGGATTTACATCCCCTATTAGGATGTGCAATGCACACGCATGTCCGCATGCATACCTGTATATATGTATGTGTAGAGGCGTGCATACACACACACACACACACACACACACACACACACACAAAATGCTGTCCCATCTCAGTGAGATTTATGTAGGTAAATTTGGACCCAACAGTTACCAAGGCGTAAACTCTCTATTAGAGTAGTAAGCATTAATTAATCAGCTGGAAATCTATTTTTAGTGCTCTCCTTCAAAACAACATGTGTAAATGAGCACATTCATTGGCCATCAAATCACACCAGATTGTGCCTTTTCAGCTTGTTCAGCACAAGCTTTCCAAGTCTCAGGCACACTGTGACTGCCCTTTGCGCCTATTCTACACACACATACTGTGGGATGGGGGGGGGGGGGGGGGGGGGGGGGGGGGGGGGGGGGGGGGGGGGGGGGGGGGGGGGGGGGGGGGGGGGGGTAGGGTAGGGGGAGGGGGATGCAAAAAGTGGATGGAGATGGGTGTGTGTGTGTGTGTGTGTGTGTGTGTGTAGGGGGGGATAAGATAAGATAAGATAATGTTGCTTATAGCCCAGCCAACCACAAAGGGCCACATCAGGGCTGTCACCATGTTAAAATCAACTCACCCGTCATTTAAAAAAAAAAAAAAAAAAAAAAAAAAAAAAATCACACACTTTCACACATCTCTTTAAATGACTTCTAGAAACGCACCAGAAACTTCGTTAAAAATCTTTCATCCATAAAATCTTAAATCAGATGAAAAATGTTAATCTCTCTCAAAAACCCAAAGATCACCTCAGGTGGGACATCTCTGAACAGGATTTTCATGGACTATGCTGTAAAATGTTTGCGTCTCACATCATGCAAGTCCCAACACTCGAAAAGAATATGTTTCATTGTGAGTGGCACATGACATGGAATGCACAACGGAGCTTCTTCACTCTTTAAAAGATAGGAATGGGTAAAATACAAATGGCCGGTGTGCAGCCGGCACAGAACTGTTTCTTCTTTACGACCAGACGTAGATGAGAGGAACTCCGTAAGGTTTGGATGGATCTGAAAGAACTCCGTAAGGTTTGGACAGATCTGAAAGAGTTTGTTATCCATCTGTGTATTCCAATCCTCCTGCCAGAGTTCTCTGACATAATCAGTAATTTTGGGTTTCAGATCTGAGCAGGGGATGTATATGCTGGACAGTTTCCCTCTTGTGGCATTCTTGGCCAAACGATCCACCATTTCGTTCCCTCCAATGCCAACATGACCAGGAACCCAAGCCAGAATAATGTCGTAACCCTCCACTTTCAACTAGGTAAAAAGTTCAAAGAAGTGTAACAGTTCTGGATGCTGAAGGTTGCGGCCAGCCATGGCCTCCAAAGCTGACAGTGAATCTGACAAAACCAGAAAATCCCTCTTCTTGGATTGTGAGATTATCCTCAGTGCCAGAACCAGAGCGCTAAGTTCAGCAGAGTAAGCAGAAACATCTGAAGGAATATGTTCTAAAAGTATTTGAGAAGGAGCACCAAGGCAATAGGCTGCACAGGCCACTCCATCTACAGACTTGGAACCGTCTGTGAACATTTTCTGATGATAGGATAGGAATTTTGAACAGAGGTCAGCATACAATGCCTTGTATGCCAGAGAGCTGTTACATTCTGTGCGAAAAGCTGCAAGATCAAAACGAATCTCTGGTGTGAAAAATGTCCATGGAGGTTCATCTGGAAACTTGGAAAAATTGGACTCAACTCCTAGGTCTAGACCTGCATTCCGGGCGTGAGGCTGCATACAAAGACCAAACAGCGGAGAATACAGTTAGGGTTGTTTTCAAATTTGCTTTGAAACTGAGGGTCAAAGGCACAGTCATAGGCAGGTTTTTCAGGTTCAGAGAACAGTCTGATATTGTAATTCAAAGATAGTTTCAGCCTGCGGTTGGACAGTGAGAGTTCACCTGCCTCTGCGTACAGGCTGTGCACAAGGGTGGTGCGGAACGCTCCAAGACAGAGATGAAGCCCTTCATGGTGGACAGGGTCCAAAAGTTTGAGGTAAGATGGTCTTGCAGAGCCATACACAGCACAACCATAGTCCAGTCTGGAATGGACCAGGGCTCTGTAGAGGTGCAGCAAGTTTTTTCTTATCAGCACTCCACTCAGTGTGTGCTACGATCCGCAGAATATTCAGAGCTTTCTGGCAAGAGGTTTTGAGGTTTTTAATGTGGCTGAGAAAGTTGAGTTTTTGATAAAAAAAATAATAATAACCCCCAGTAAATTTGACTTCTTTTACAGCTGGAATGGTGGACTTGTCCAGACGAATTTCAGGATCAGCAAAGAATTGACAAAAATTGTGGAAATGGATTAGCTAAGTTTTGGTACTTGAGAAGGTAAACCCCGTTTTCCTCGGCCCACTGTTGGATCTTATTAACACAAAGTTGGAGTCGACACTGTACGCTGGTGTAAGAAGCTCCAACCGCGTACAGTGCAAGGTCGTCAACGAACAGAGAGGACTCAGAGCCCTGGTTTATGTGTTTACTGATTTCACAATGTCGTTGATTTTTAATGCTGAAAGATAAGATAAGATAATGTTGCTTATAGCCCAGCCGACTGCAAAGGGCCACATCAGGGCTGTCACCATGTTAAAATCAACTCACAAGTCATATATGAAAAAAAAAAAAAAACTTTCACACATCTCTTTAAATGACATCTTCTAGAAACGCATCAGAAACTTCCTTAAAAAATCTTTCTTCCGTAAATCTTAAATCAGATGAAAAATGTTAATCTCTCTCAAAAACCCAAAGATCACGTCAGGCAGAACATCTCTGATCAGGATTTTCATGGACTCTGCTGTAAAATGTTTGTGTCTCACATCGTGCAAGTCCCAACACTCTAAAAGAATATGTTTCATTGTGAGTGGCACATGACATGGAATTAATGCTGAAAAGGGCAGTAGAAAGGATGCTCCCTTAAGTACACCACCCAACTCCTGCCCATGGATGTCAGAGAGTGTGGTGCCAACACGCACCTGGAACTCTCAATCAGTCAGAAAGTTTTGGATAAACAGGGGCAGATGACAACGAAAACCAACTATATGCAGATCCATAAGGATTCCTGATTTCCATGTGGTGTCATACGCTTTCTCTAGGTCAAAAACGATAGCGACCACATGCTGCTTATTGACAAAGGCATTGCGGATGGTTGTTTCCAGACCGACTAAATGGTCAACTGTCGAGTGGTACTTCCGGAGCCCGCACTGTTCACTGGCCAAAAGGCCATCGGTTTCCAGCTTCCACATCAGATGGGAGTTGACCATCTTTTCCATCAGCTCACAGAGGCAGCTGGTCAAAGCTATTGGGTGATAATTTGATGGGCTGGTAAGGTCCTTTCCAGGCTTTGGGATTGGAATGATCAGGGTCTGGAGACAGCTTTCTGAAAGATGTTTCAAAACCTGATAATGAATGTCATCCACACCTGGGGCAGAATCACTGCAGGTTTACAAAAGCTAATTGTAGTTCATTGATCGAAAAAGGAAGATTGTAAGCTTCAGAGTTGTCTGATGTAAAATTTGTATGAAGATTTCTCTCTAATTTGTTTGTTTCTTAAAAAGGCTGCAGATTTATTTGATAATGAGT
Organism: Conus betulinus; assembly: GCA_016801955.1. Lineage (NCBI taxonomy): Eukaryota > Metazoa > Mollusca > Gastropoda > Neogastropoda > Conidae > Conus > Conus betulinus. The sequence goes on along the minus strand of JADBJO010005667.1, from coordinate 17,526 downwards.
TCTGTTGAAAGGTGGAGCCCAGCAGATTGGCAACAGCTTGTTTGTCAGTGATCAGAGCATCAGCAAGTTTCAGGTGATGAATGGAGGGTTAGTGTTCTTCCCTTTGATTTTTCTGATGATGTTCCCAAACTTTTTTTCTTTGAAGTTTTCGATGTCAGCCCGGAGCAGAAGTTTCTCCAAGACTGACGTTTACTGATTTTGAAAGTGTGTCTCGATTTGGCATGGAGTTTCTGATGGGCTCGAGCATTGGGACCTGAAGGTCGTTGGTATACCCGACGCTGAGCCCATTTGCGTACTTTTGAGATTTGTTGGTAATTAGAATTAAACCAGGGTGTTTTGGGCAGTTGGGATTTGTTGGAAGACATTGGAATACAGGTTTCAGCACAGTTTATCACAGTATTGGTCAGAGATTCTGCAGGGTCTGGACTCTGTAGAATGTCAATTTCCTGGAGTTCCTTGAAATATTGGTTGCAAAAAGATTCCAGTTTGCCCTCTTATAATTATGATGTTATGAGACAGAGGTGTTTTCAGTTAATACAGGTTTCAAAAGAACAGGGAAATGGTCACTTCCATGCAGATCATCATGGACAGACCACTCATAGTCCAGGACCAGCGAGTGGTCACAAATCAACAAATCCAAACACGAAAGTGAACCTGTGGAGGTAAGTTGGGGCTCCATCGTTCAGACAACACAAATCAAAGTCAGAAAGGACATCTTCAAGAAGCAGACCTCTGGATGGTGAACTGACACTACCCCAAAGAGGATTGTGTCCATTAAAGTCACCCAACAGCAAAAAAGGTCGAGGAAGTTCTCCAATCAGACTGACAAGGTCCTGATGACAAGCCGGGACAGAAGGTGGCAGATAGAGTGAGCAAACTGTAATAGTTTTGTGGAGAGTGACTCTCACAGCTACGGCCTGAAGGGAGGTAGTCAGAGCGACAGGGCTAAACAGCAAAGATTTGTTTATAAGAGGGCAACACCACCCGTTAGTCCCAATGTGGATGGTTGTGCAGGTTTGGAAAGAATATTAAGCCAGAAAGAGTAAAAGTCTTCTGGCTTTCAATTTTAGTTTCCTGAAGAGCTACGACGAAAGGTTTTAATGTTTGACACAGAAGCTGCAGCTCTCCAAAGTTTTAATGTAAGCAACGGATATTCCAATGGATTATTGTACTGTCCATGGTGCAGAGGATGAATAGGAGAGAAATCAGGTCATCTCCGAGTCATCATCTGCATTCAATGGAGCGAATTCATTAGAAAGTTGGACTGGACTGTTTGGGTCTTCAGACCTGCTGGCAGACTTGCCCACAGGTGAAGAAGGCCTGGATTTTAGAGATGGTGGAGGTTTCTTTCTCATCTCCACCATCTCCACACTCGGTTGAACTCCCTTGCCCGTACGGGCACTGCTCACAGAAGTTCGAGGCGGAAGGGTTGGCTTTTTTAATCTGCCCAGCAGCAGATGGAGTAGACTGCTGGGCAGTCTGAGGGGGCGGCGGATTTTTTGCCTCCACCAGGGACACCCACTCTGGATTGGGAGGTGGTGGCTCTGCTTCCACCAGAGTTTAACATTCTAGCTTGCAATGTTTTGGTGAAAATAAATTCATCAGTCTAGCAGCAGACTGAACAGGTTGAAACTTTCTTTATTGCCAAAGCATATGAAGACACTGTTGACATCTGACTACAAACAACCTGTCTACGTGCCTCAAAAAACGAGATTTTCTTTTCTGTTTTAACTGTCTGGATATTGGACTCCTGGATCCAAACAGGACAGTTGCGTGAAGAGGAGGGGTGGTCACCACCGCAGTTCGCACAATGAGCCTGGTCTTTACACGGCCCATCATGGGTTCAGTTCAGTTCAGTAGTTTTTATTTAACGTCTTTTCATCACAAGATGATCTTAGACCCTTTAAACTGCAATATACATTCCATTGTACTATTAGCACCTCCCCCCCAACCACCCCCCCCCCCCCCCCCCCCCCCCAAAAAAAAAAAAAAAAAATCACTATTAACACATATCTCAAAAATGTCTTTTTTCACAATAGTTTTTGCAACTGGGGACTGAGCAATAACCAAAGCAATATCCAAAAAGCCAGGGTTATTTACCACACTATCAACATTGTCAGATTATTTATGAAAATATTCTTCTCCTTATAAGCTGGGGTTAGTATAGGGCATTCAAATAAAAGATGACGAATTGAGATATTCTCCTGACATATACACGCTATACCTCGTGAATATTTTGTATTCCATGTATTTAACCGTAATTTATGAATTAATCTGGCTAGATATCTTGGACATGATGGCAGAACGAATAATTTTTCTCATTAAAATGTTTCTTCCGCCGCATATTCTTTTCCAATCGCTGGATCAATTCATGCGGAGAAAAATTTAAGACTTTGTTGAAGGGTGTTTCAAAAATTGTACAAGCTCCATGCTTTGCCAATTTGTCTGCTAATTCATTCCCTTTTAAGCCACAATGTGAAGGAACCCAGCAAAAATCAACTGCTATACCTCGGGAAAGTAAACAATGTAACAGATGCTTAATTTCAAAAAGAAGATCAGTTCTAATTTTAGAGTTCCAGTGCTTTAATGATTGTAAAACTGATTTTGAATCAACACAAAATAACACACATATAAAATGATACTACTGGCGTGTCATATAAGATGTAGTTCAGAGCTTTCATAATTGCATATAGCTCTGATGTATAAATTGAAAATTCTCTGCCTAGATAGAAAGACTTTTGCACATTTAAGGATGTATAGTGAATCCAGCACCACTGTCAGACGTTTCCATTATTGAACCATCTGTAAATACTTTTAAATGATTTGGATAAGTCTTTTCGAGATGTTCTCGAACTTCATTTACTAGAATATTTACATTGTCATCTTTCTTCAAAGTAGTATATTCATCATCAATTTTTGCGTTGAGATGCTCCCATGGGGGCATTTGAGGAACAATAGGAACCTCCGAAATTGCATCAATATCAATACTACATTCTGACATAACTCACACAAGTGAAATTTCTAATTGGCTCTATGTATGATATATTTTTAGACCTTTTGGGGTATTCCTTGTTGGAATCCATAAGAATTTCATCACTAACAGAGTTTTTTACAGATAGGCCTCTTACAACGTATTTGGACACATCCAACGTTCGTTGTTCATTAAGAGGTAAAATGTTTTTGTCTCCTTATAGCATTTCACTGTGTTTGTGTGTGCACTGGAACACCCAAAGCTAATTTTAAAGCTTTACTATCTAAGCTTTGCAGTTTCTTTAAAAAGGTAGTTAGATGCAGAGAAGTATACTTCCTGTCCGTATATTAATTTTGATCGGACTAACGATGTATATAAATGTAAAAGTGCGGTACAGGTACAGTCTTGACCCCATGGTTGACAACATATAATTTTGAGCAAATTTAATCTTTTCCTAGCTTTATCTATCAAATTTCCAATATGCTTTTTCCAGTTCAGCTTCGGTGTTAAAAAAAACACTCCTAAGAACTGACTGTTTGCTTATATTGTAGAACATTGTCGTCAAGAATAAGGTTGGGGAGAACCTTTGGGTTTTCTCCCATTATTAAAAAGCATTAAACAAGTTTTCTCACCAGATAATTCAAGACTGTTCTCTTTCATGTAAGCAGACAATCTGTCCAATTCTCCTTGATACATTGTCTGTACAAATTTTACTGCCCTTTTATTCGAGTGAGTTTCCTTAATGAAGTATTAATCCAAATGGCAATATCATCTGCATACTGCACTACATTGGTGGTTTTTGACAATGCCTTTGGGAGATCATGTATAAGGATCGTAAATAATAAAGGTGCAATAACAGAACCCTGGGGAATACCCATATCTATTTTCCTGAATGATGAATATATTTTTTTTCAATTCGTGTACATATATTTCTTCCTTCCAGAAAGTTTTTTTATGTAATCATACATATTCCCAGAAATGCCAATATTTTTCAGTTTATACAATAATCGAGCATGCCAAACACGGTCGTATGCTTTCTTTACATCAAAGAATGTAGCTAGTGTACTTTTTCTGCGTGAAAATTTTTTTTTTATATGAGAAGTTAGTTTCACTAAATGATCAGTTGTGCAACGCCCTTTTCTGAATCCAGCTTGCTGAACTGGAATAATGTCATTTTTTTCACAATAATATAATAAACGTGTTTGTACAACTTTTTCAAGAAGTTTACCAACATGGGATGTTAAAGCAATGGGTCTATAGCTATTTACAGATGTTCTCGTTTTACCTTCTTTTGGTACTGGTACTACCACTGAACTTTTCCAGATTGTAGGAATAGTGCCGTACGTCCCACATTTTTGGAACAACGAATGTAGTAATATTTTCCACGAAGAAGGCAAGTGACGAAGAAGCTCGTAAGAAATACCATCTAGGCCCACTGCTGAATCATAAGAAGTAATGGATTCTATCGCTTCAAGAAGTTCTGATGATTGTAATGGAGAATTTAAGTAGTTATCATTGTCTGGTATGGGACTCTTATATTGTTCTTTTTGTTCCTCTTTATGTCTATGGTACTTGATTTCTGCTGGAAGATTTACAGCTTGACTATTTTCCGAAAAGAAATGGGAGAAAGCTTCCGCCTTATCCATTGTGCTTGGAAATTCTTTTGTTAATTTTACAGGGTAAGCTTGTGTTTTGTAACAATTTTTCATTTGTTTTACTTTTTTTCAAAACTTTAAACATATCCTTCGATTCTTTTACTTCAGTCTCACAAAATTCTGCCCAGTGTTTCTTTTTAGCTTGAGCAATGATTTTATTACATTTGTTCTTTTCTTGCTTCATAAAAGACAAAATTTTCTTCTGTCTTATTTCGTAACCAGCCTTGTAACTTTTTCGCTTTGATTTAACAGCTAGTCTACATTCTTCCGTCCGTCCACCATACATTACCCACATATTTACCAATCTTTTTTAAAATTTACATTTAGGGATAGAATGCTCGGCTGCTAACAGTATGACTTTGCTGAAATTAGAATAAAATAAATTAACATCATCGTTCTCAATAAATTGTGTTATACGATGCAAGAAAAAATCTGGTAGGCATCCCAGTTGGCAAGTTTAATTAAACTTGGAATTTTGTCTTCGATGTCTGTTACATCATTATTATCTATGTCATCATCAAGATTATAGTAATGGGGAGGTGATCACTTCCCAAACAATCTTCTCCTATAGACCAATTACAGTTTACTGCAATGCTAGGTGAAACGAAGGATATAAATCTATCGCGCTAGGTTTGTGAGTTGAAACATCTGGAATTCTTGTGATTCGACCATCATTTAATAAAACTAAGAGGAATCAATAATATTTTCAACGAATCTGTTGGATGAAACTTTAGACACTCAGAATCCCAAAATGGTGCATGGGCATTAAAGTCGCCAACAATGATCCATTTCTTACTTGTTAAATTTGTATTCTTCAGCCAGTCTGTGTTATCCTCTTGGGGTCCATTAGGATAATATACAGAAAGAACATTGTAAACTGAGTCTTTGTTTCACTTTGATTACAGCACCTGTAGCAAATACACCTTTATCTCCTGCGGCACCGGAAGTGGAACGATCCTAGTAAATTCCAGGTCCCGTCTGATGTAAAGAGCAGTCTGGACTTTTTTTGTTTGATTCACTGACTGTGTAAAGTGGAGGGTAGAAATAATCTCCAAATTAGGTAGTCTGTGCTTTTCCACATTCAGAGACTGAAGTGCTAGCACAGAGTGGTTTCCCTCTAGAACATGATTTTCAAAAGATAATAAATTTACTGGGAAGTGATCTGGCATTCCATTGAAAAATTTTGAAACAATCATTTTGCTTAGCTTTCATGGCAAACTGCAAGTTGTAACATAACTGCTGTTATGCAAATTATAGGCTTTCACGGCACATTCTCCACCAAACAAGATTGATTGATATTGAGAGTGACCTATTACAGTAGTAATAAATAGGAAATAGCCCACATTGGGGAACATCTTCTTCTTAACAAATAAACTACACATTCAAAGAAAACACGAAAAGAACAATATTATAAAAACAAAACCAATGTCTGAATAGCGCAGTACTACGTATACTGACTATAAGAACAATGAAGGCTATGAACACTCGTTATTCAGGGAACTTGTATGTCTCAAAAGTGCAGGTCTGACCTCAGTTAACACACTTGCAATGATGATTGTGGTGTGCCTTCACAAAACAGAATATCCCGGTATATCTAACACACAAGCCAACATAATACATACATTTATACTCAGGCATACATACAGCCACACACAAAGACACGCGCGCACGCACACACACACACTCACACACACGTTCTCATCAGTGCATGATGTGCGCGCGCGCGCACACACACACACACACACACACACACCCACACACACACACACACACACACACACACACACACACACACACACACACACACACACACACACACATTCACACATATTAACTACAGTTCAAAATATACATTGTCAAGGCAGTCACCAGTGGGGGTACCAAAAACCCCTCCAGTCAAAGAACCCCATATGCGGCTGAAAGTACGATTTGGAACGTCGCTTGGGCTGATTCCAGAAAAGACCGTGAAGATGTCTGCCCAAGTTTCCGGCCAGCACTGACGCTCCTCGTTGGTTGGGGTGAAGCTGATCCCGGAGACCTCTCGGCTGCAGGTTCTCGTGACTGATGAAAGAGATATTCTTGTTCTCCACCAGCTCGGCGAACACCAAGGCGTTATAAAGGTCTCTTTTTGCATTCAGGGAAGGATCTTTGACTGGCGAAATTTTGCTATAACAACTTTCACTTTCTGATGCTCAGACTGTAACTTGCGCACTGCAGCAACAAAGACTTCACTGGCAGCCTGAGGGGTCTTGTTTCTCAGGTGTTGATGCCACAGTGCAAAACGACAGCATCGAGTTCTTGACACACGTTTACAGCAGATCTAGCAGCCTTTCAATATCATCCATGGACTGACATTTACGTTTGATTACACGAAGTCCATAGGAAAGACCAAGCCTACGTGCCTGTACCCCATTCAGTACAGAATCGTGCAGGATGGCAATACCAGGAAGATCTTTTTCTGTCTGAAGGTACTTTTCAGACTTTGATCCAGCATTTCGAACTTCAGTAGTGACCTTTTTTCTTTTTTTGAGAGGATGACGTCGTCGGCATTACGTCATTGGGAATATCGGTATCAGAAACCGCGTTCTTTTCCCTCTCCGCAGGCACGCGGATTGTTTTCGGCTTCTTTGCCCTCCTGTCCACTTTCATCGGCATTTCAGGTAAGTCTTTATTCAATGGAAGGGTAACATTAGCAGATGTTTTAACAGCATCAGAGTAGAGCATATTCTTCTGAACGGCTGCACTATTTTTTTACCGCCCCTTTCCCTTCCGACACATTATCTTTTCTTAGGTTCATAATAATATTGGAAAGGTGAGCGATCGTTGTTTCCAATGCTTTGACTCGATCGCATAAAGTGTCAATGGTTGTACTCACGCACGACGGATTTTTACAAGTCGAATCAGCGCAGGTGTTAGTGCCGGGTCGAGCAGCGAGCATGCCGTTAGAAACTTCGTCCAGTTCTAACACTTCAGTAGAGGTCGAAGCATCTTTCTTCTCATTCTTGCTTTGAAGCTTTGTCTTCTTGTTCATTGAACATGCGTCTGTAGGAGTCTTAGCTGACGTTCCTCTCCTAGGCTGGAACCTAGTCTTGGTCATTTTCTGTCCTTTAGAGAACATACTGTCCCAGAAGGAACAAAGGGTTGCAGAATGTCAGAAAGAGGGTGTTGGTGGGCACTCTTTCTGCACCTTTACAGACTGTCACCCTACGCACCTCTGTCACACCCTGGGATGCAAGTTCCGCCTTGATCTCTACCTCTGAGACACTTCTAAGATCTGGGCATCAAATGACTCCCTTACAGGAATTCAGCTGTTCATGGGGAGTCACCTGGATCTCTCTGTCTACCAGCTTTGTAGCTTTCAGCAGCTGCTCTGATTGTTTCTTATTCTTGCACTGGAAAAGAAAGGTGCCATTTCGGAGTCGTTTTATGGACTGTGGGTGTCCTGGAATGCCTTGGAAGCCCTTCTGTATTGCAAACGGGCTTAGTGCAGAAATTGGTTTGTCCTGCTCCATACTTTCCATTATCAGCCAAGAGGACCAAAATCCTGATATCTTTTTTGTTTCTATATCGGAATCTGAGTCCCCATCTGACTCCTGCGACAGCCTTCATGAAATTAAATTCACTTTTTTTTTTTTTTTTGGGGGGGGGAGGATTGTTTGGTGAAGAACCCATATTCATACGTGTAAAATTTCATCTCTCCCTTACCCACCCACCATGGAGTCCAACTAGGCCAGGCCAGGGCCAAGAAGCCATCGTCTTGACTCCTTCCAGACTTCAGGAGAGATATACAACAGACAGAAACCTACCAATCCTGTCCCCCCTGATCATGCCCAACTCCCAGGAACAGAGAGCTAAGCACTGCAGGGGTTACCTTGGCCAGCCAGAGAACTGACTGTCTTGACCCCAGCCCCATGAAGGGGAGCCGATTGATACACCTAGGCCAAGTCTCTACCTTCTGTTTTAGGCGAGGTTTGAGCCAAAGTGATGTGTTGAGGGCGCTGGCCCTCTCAATCACCAGGATCTCATTCCCCTCTGTCACAGGTTGCACCACAAGTTGAACACGGCGGATCTTAAGAAGACCACAGAGAGAAAAAGAGTGTGGAAAAGAAGACTTGAAGGGGAGACGAAGATAGAAAAGAGCCAAATAAGAAAGGCAGAAAACAAGAAAAGGAGAAAGGCGGTTACTATTAGTCAGGATCCTCACCCCTAGCCTATCTGATATGGGAGGCCCTACCAGGGGCATCAACTCCTTACCACCTTGTGCTTAGGCCAGACAGCGACTTGACTTTTCAGGCCTAGAAGCATTTAAAAAACTAGCCTATCTTCAAGTAATGATGCCCCTGCCAGCAAAGCCTAAGGGATCACAGGACCACCGCAAGCCCTCCAACTATGGCAAGGTTGCAACCCCCAGAGGGTCTCTGCTGCAAGTGATGACTCGACTGTCTGCACGCCAATGCTAACCATTGAAGATTTCTTTACTGCAGCTGCGAACGAAACTCCAGCAGTTGGTTGGCTGTTCATGACAATATTTTTTGCCTCAAAGAACTGGATTCTTTGCTCTGTCTTGACCCACTCATCTCTTTCTCTTTCATCCATTTAGGGCAGGTCTTAGATGATGATGGGTGGCTGCCTCCACAGTTGGCACAGAGTGGTGGACTGTCTCACACACACACCCTCGTGGACTGGCTGGCAGCAGTACCACACACCTCTTCTTCAGTGCACTGATCCCTCACATGGCCAAACCTCTTGCACTTGAAGCAGTGCAGACGAATGGGATGTACAAGATACTGGGACTCTCAGGCAGCCCACTGTGATTGACTGAGGAAGTGATGTCGAACAAAAGGTCAAGAAGAGGGTGTCAGTTGGGGACCCTGTCATGGCCCTTGCGCACGAGAACTCGACAGACGTTGTCACTCCCTGCAATGCAAGTTCTGCCTTTGACCTCTGCCTCCAATAGTCCTCTTAGATCTCTGCATCTGATTACTCCCTTGCATGAGCTGAGTGTCTTGTGTGGAGATACCTTGATTGGACGATCAACTAAAGAATGGATTACAGCAACATTTCTGAGTGAAGCTTGGAGCAGCACTCCAATAAAAGCGATCCATTCCTGAGTTTCTTCACACTTTTCGGTATTCCCACTGAGGTCCCTTGATTCCCTTTTGCAATTGCAAATGGAATCGAGCCTGACAGAGGTCTCCTCCTCATCTACTCCTTCACCATCAGCCAGCTGGGCCAGAAGCCTGAAACATTTCTTACTTCACCATCTGCATCTAAATCACAGTCCGTATTCGAATCATGCCTGTGTCATTTATGATTTGGAAACCTGTTGGTTTTTTGGGGGGGTTTCTTTTTTTTCTTTTTTTTTTGCTGTCCCAACCTCCGCGCCACCTCAGAGACAGTGCACCCACACCACTCATTCCGACACCCCGTCCACAGCCACAGCCCGGTCAGCCCTGCCGCAGCCCTGCACCAGCAATCCCACAGGGAGCAGTCAATGTCAATCGTCAAGAGGCAACCCACCGGAGGAGACACTGCACTGCTGCCGAGTCGCTTCGGTGGTGTTCAGTGGCACCTGTTCTGATCTAATATACGCAGGACACCACCTAATAAGCCCCCTACTGACGACAATAATTGCTTAGTGGCAGAGCCGGCATGAGCGAGCTCTCCCTCCGGAGGGTGCCACCACATCCGTCCACTATAGCCCCCATGGACTCACCGATACCGGTGACCTCAATGGACCCAAACTAAGACTACAGACAGGGAGAGGACATTGAAACTGAGATCACCATGAGAGCAGGCATGAACAGCAACAGAATTTGAGACATTTTTTTAAGCTGATCGATGAGAATGAGGATGATTAACCTCTTCACTGTGCTGTTGACATACGGTGTTCGTCATGAAAAGTGCCATCTGCAATGCTTAATTGACGAACGCTGTTACTGACGAAATTTACCCAAATGAGAGAAGTGGAGATGAAGATTTTGATCCAGCTGGCATCGAACTTTGTGAAGTTTGATGCTAACGGCCCAGAGTATGATCTGGAAGTAGAAGAAGCTTTGTTGAATGACTCGTCATCGGAGTCAGAGCATGGAGATCCAATAATTCAAGACGCAGGTGAGTGTATTTGAGAGATTCAAACTCAATTTTATAACATAATGGCGTTGCTTTTTCTTCTCAGTATAATTATGAATAGAACAACAACAAGTGTGTGTTTTTGTATGTCTGTACTGTTGACCGAGGACCGCATCAGCGAGCAAGCCAGTCATCAATGACCAGTGTGCTTGACCGACTTTCAAAGGCATTTGGCTCATGTGCCAGTGTCAGTCGCCGTCGCATCGCTCGCTCAACTCACGCTGCGTGTGTTTGGTTTGCTTGTGGTTTACAAGTGTTTCTTATCGATGTGTGCCCAACTCTTCCCTATGGCCTGTGTGGTGTTCGGGTGAGGGGCAGGTAAGAGTAGGGGGGAAATTGTGTGTAGTGTGTGTGTGTGTGTGTTTGTGTGTGTGTGTGTGTGCGCGTGTGTGTGTGGTGTTGTTGTTGATACTTTTTTCTAGAAAACTGAAAGCACACAGTGATAAATAATACTGATCTAAACAATGTGCAGTGAAGTGAGTAGTTAAAACTCATTGGATTGTTTTGCAGTGTTTGCTTGATGAAAATGAAAGGGGTGGCATGCTAATGACCCAATTTCAGTTTGTGTATTTGTGTTTGCTTATAGTGTGTATGTGTTTGTGAATATTTTCATAAACTGAAACCTAGTGAACGCAAGAGTGGATACAAAAATTTTGTTATCATTTTGAAGTGATTGTATGTGCTGTTTTTATTTGAGTTTTGTTGGACTAACAGAAGGGGGCGTGGCTTGTTTACGATAATGTGTGTGTGTGTGTGTGTGTGTGTGTGTGTGTGTGTGTGTTGTGTGTGTGTGTGTGTGTGTGTGTGTGTGTTTTTGGACCAACAGAAGGGGGCGTGGCTTTGTTTACAATGTGTGTGTGTGTGTGTGTGTGTGTGTGTGGTGTGTGGGTGTGTGTGTTTTGTTTATGTTTGTATTTGTGTGTGTGTGTGTGTGTGTGTGTGTGTGTGTTGTGTGGTTTGTGTGTGTTTTGTGTGTTACATTTTCTTTTCTTTTTATTTCATGCAATATTTCTGTGGAAAATTGAACTCTTGCTTTCAATGTGTTACAGCTAGGCTGATGCAGCATGGAGATGATGTTCAGCCTGGACCCTGCTGTTGCTGGGCCTGTTGCTGACCTGCTGGAAGAGGAAGGGGAGCAAAAGGAAGAGGACGGAGAGAAGAGGTGGTGGTGCTGCGAGGTAGAGGACGCAGCCTGGTCATCAACAGGGTGGGGTGCGCCAGGACAGCGTGTCTTGATTGTGCCAGACAATTTTTGAACCTGACATACCTGATTTTACTGCTGATGAAGGGATTCAGGTGGACACCACCAACTTTACTACTGCTGATTATTTTTCAGTTTATACCATCAGTGACCTGATCCAACATTTCATGATTCAGACTAACAGGTACGCAGAACAGTACATAGCAACACAACTGCCATGCTGAATGCACACATTTTGTTCAGGAAGGATGGAAACAGCAGCTCCTTACTTGACTTCCAGAAAGAAGTCATCAATGAATGATTTTTGGCAACAAAGATCCAGCTAATGCTGAGGACGACCATGCTGTAAGGGTTGTGTGCTCGACACTTCCATCAGTGTGCTACCCCCTACCCAAAATATAAAGCGCGCTCATCAAGAGAGGTGCAGTGTCTGCTGGAAGAAAGGGTATAGAAATAGACACCAGTTATTACTGCCCAGACTGCCCCAGCAAACCAGAATTGTTGGTTTGGAAGACTGCTTCCGTGAACTGTCACACTCAGCATTTCTATTGGCGATAGAAACTGGGAGATACACACCTTTCGTTCTTTGTGTGCTAGGCTGTGCTATGGTGTGGCTGGACACTTGCTTCATGGGTCTTTGTACACTGTGGTAACTCCAACACAAAGTGTGCTATAAACTGCTGTGAGGTCAGCATTATCTGATCATATCAATGAACCGACATCTTCATTTCTTTATATTGCATTTTCAGGATTCATGTGACATTCTGGCCATACCTTTTTATTAGACTTTTGTTACAAACAGATTTTTCATTTATTTTCCTGTCATTTGATGTAACTTTTATGCAGCTATCTTCAATATTTTCTGAACTATAAGCAAATGAAAGTCATATACGTGATTTTTGTGGTTTTTCTGATTCTACAGGCGAAACAGAAACTGGAGATAAATGCCTTTCATTCTTTGTGTGGCTAGACTGTGCTATGTTGTGGCTGGACACTGCTTCCTGGATCCTGTACACTGTATATCTTCAATACAAAATGTGCTATGAACTGCTGTGAGCTCCAGCATCACCTAATAACATCATGATTGATTTTTTTCATTTCTTTAATATTGCATTTCAAGGAGTTCTCATGTGTTCTTCAAGCATATCATTCCATTATGTTATATTGTTACAACAGATTCTCATTCAATTTCCTTTCATTTGATATATACTTTTATGTAGTTATCTTCAATATCTTCTAATTATAAGCAATGAAAATCATTGGGCATGATTTTTTGTGTTTTTCTAAAAAAAAACTTCTTACCATGGGACTTAGCAAAATATGACGCAGCGAAGGGTTAAAGATGATGCTATGGATTTCCATTTCACTCTGAGACTGCCTGACAGGGCTGTACTCTATGCTTCCTTTCGTAATATATCCCGGTATCAACCAGCCCCCGAGATACAGGCAACCTGCAGTGTTGGTCAGGAAATTTGAGCAACACTCTCAGAAACGCATCCATTAAGTGGATGAACTCGACTGTGTGGTCTCAGTCTTCCCAAAGAGTCCGCAGCAAACTAAACTCTGGGTAGGAGTCCAGTCGGGGCAGAAAACCCACATGATCTGATTGGATTCGAACCCACGATCTCCCAGCCAGGAGCCCGCGACGCTAACAACTTCGCCATGGCAGCTGGTGACCAGGTTTGATTTAGCTTTATATCATAAAGATACTGCTAGTTCCTTGGCATATAGGTCAGGTTTTTTCGCTGAACTGCTTTCAAAGTTTCCATTCTTCAGAAGAATTTTCATGATAGCTCCAAATCTGATGAGGGGGTTTGAAACATGTTGAGTTATTTTTAGATCATCTCTCGCTCGCCTCGTTCCCACCTGCCATCGAGTCCCAACAAGGGGGATTCCCATTTCATATGGATACCAGATAGCAGGCACAGATTTCGACAGAGGTTATACAAAGGCCTGAAAGCTTCCCTGCCATGGAAGCTCCTAAACCATCCGACCCAAGCCTCCTTCTAGCCTCAGTTAGGGTCATAGCACACAACCTGCCGCTTGAATTGAAGTGGGCCGACTTCCACATCCGTCTAAGAGGAAGTCCAGGCCAAAGAAGTGTGTTGGACTTGATGCACAGCGTCCTCACATCAGCAAGTTCAACTTCAGGATCCTATTCCTTCCCATCACCGACGCACCGCACAGCAAACCTGGGGGCATCAAGGCCACAGAGAGAAGAAGCAATGTGAGCGAAAGAAGACTTAGTGGGAGACCAGGACAGACAAGAGCTAAGCAAGTAATGGCAGAAGATAAGCGAAAAGGAAAAAAGTGGGGTTACTATTTGTAGGGCCCTCACTGTCGTAACATTTCGGACATGGGAGACCCTCTCCGGGCATCATTTCCTACCACATAGTGCTAAGGCCAGTAAGCAACTTGGCTATACAGCCTATAAGCGTAAACAGCGAACTAGTCCAGCTAGTGAGTACGAATGCCCTCTCGGTCAGCAAGCCTAAGGTATCAAGCCCTCCTGACCATGTAAGTAAGGTTGCAAAACCCCCTGGAGGGAGGACAAGGAGAAGACGAGAGATCAGGACTAGACGCAGCTCAGCGCATGTGCCCAGTGTTTTGGTGTTGAGCCAACCACAGTGACTGACAGTTGAAGTGTATGCGAGGGGAGGAGCCACGATGAATAGCTCAGACATGTAAAAGGCAATGAAACTTCAAACACAGCTGGCTTGCAAGGTCGAGGTTGAAAGGGGTGTGGCCCACTGGACACGTGCAGAGATAAGCAGCAGAGATGTATTTGAGTGGGAATTATGACTCAGCTTGAATTGCTCCACAGGTTCCGAGAGACCAACAGAAAGTGAAGGACCTGTTTTCATAAAAAAAATTTTGCTTGTTGAACAGTGAGAGTGAAACAGTTGTTGTGTGTGTGTGTGTGTGTGTGTGTGGGTGTTCCCTGTGTTCCTTTTCTTACTTTCATGTGTCACCAGTTAGGCCATAAGAGTGTGGTGGTCGTGTGTGTGTTGTGTGTTACTGCTAAGGGAGCTAGTGGTTCTATGGGCCATGTTTTTGTCATTGCTCGTGTTGGTTATACACGTCTTTGCCGGTTTCTGTCATCATTATATGAGTGGATGTTTTCCGGTCCCTGTTGAAGTTTGTTGGCAGCTTTCCTTTCTATTCTTTCTTCTTCTTTTTTTTGTTAGAGAAGCAAGATATAGGATTCAATTCTTCAATTTGCTTTTTTGTTTTTTTGCCCTTGAAATTACTGAAAATTGAAAATTGTTATTGATAACTGTTTACTAACATGTTATAAGTTAAAAAAAAGGAAAAAAAAATACAGTGTCTTCCTCCTGGTGACAAAAAATAAAAAACTCAGAATGGACTTGGGTTGTTAACAGGTTCCAAGAGATGCGTCGGTTTTTATATGCTGGGTACTGAAATAAGAGTTTTTTGGGTTTTTCAATGGCAGTAGGCGATGGGGTTGCTGCAAAAATGGAAACCTTTGGCAGTGAAAGGGGTTAAAGCAACTCAAATGCATCTCTATGGTTGGCGCTTTTAAAGAGGGTCTGCTTGGTTGGGCAGTCCATCAATAAGCATGGATAATCTTTACAACCACCTCCCCCCTCTCCAATCCCGTCTTTGCGATTAATGATAATCCGCAGAAATAAAATAATCACAACCTATTAGTTTTTCAGTTTCAATGATGATGTAATTTGTTTTCTGATAGAAACTGCGTTCATTTCCTTGCATACATTTGCTATCATGACATGGTTCATGCCAAAGCAATTTTTTTTAATACAAAATGCATAATTTCATCACTTTGTTATTTAGAACTGCACATACATGTGGTGTAATAAATAAAACGTTCAGGAAGGGCCAGATGGGTCATATTCTGATATCAGCCTAGCTCTGTTGCTGGACGCTACCTTATTCCGAAAATGCTTAACATTAATAGAACAAAAGCATGTCTATAAATAAGAATAAATAAATCACACACAAGGAGACGCATATCCAAATTAAAGTCTATTGACAATACTGCTATAGCCCACTGAACTCTGCAAGGGCCCGCTCTGGGCTATCCTGGGGGTGGAACATCCACTCTCCACAAGTCAAAATATTGCTATTACAACCACCCCTTAAACTCTTTCCATCCTACACCGTTTTCCAGTTTAGCATAAATGTGCCCTTCCTTCCTGCAGCCGAGCCAGAAACCAGCAGCACAAACCCCTCCTCCTCCTTCCGGTACAGAGCCCGGAAAAAATCGTGTCTTGCGTAAATGGCTTTTGAACTTGTGCTGAAGTCGCTTCATTGTTACTCTCACTTCTCCCACCGTTGTCTTTGTTGGGCAACCTATGAAGAGTGGATGGTGCCATACGCCCCTACGGCATTGGTAAGTGGTCCCACTCAGTCTGCCGAGTTCGTTAAACCAAACCAAACACCTACTACTGGCAAAATTTCAGAGTTGCAAACCATGTCCGGAATATGTTTGTGTCAAGGCTGTTTAAAGCTGATTATTGGATTGTTTACAACGAGGAAAGAAGAGGAGCACCACTTGCAGTTGCTATAGCAGCACCAGATGGAGGTCGCACGGGCGGAAGAGCTGGATGAAAAATTTCCATTGTTTTTACCTCAAGCCAAACTTTGAGGCAGGTAGGGAGTTATGGGTCCACCTGATCCTACCACTAATGACTGACATGTCAATCCCGATTGGCCCCAGGTACGGAATGTTGCTTATAGCCCGCTGACCAAAAGTGCCACTCATGGCTGTCACCATGGAATCAACTCACAAGTCCATCATAGGGAACAACCAACAAAAAAACCCTGCACACATCCTCTTAAAAATTTAGCATCCCCTAAAACGCGCACGGCTAAACTGTTAAAAAATCTTTTCATTGCCTAATCGTAGATCAGATGAAAAATGTAATCTCTCGACAAAACCCAAGATCATGTCACGGTACAGTGTTTTCATGGATCTGGTGTAAAGGTGTTTATGTCTCACATCGTACAGTCCCAACAATCTAAGAATAGGGGTGTCAACGGTGCGGCGTGGGACCTATGCATGTGCTGGATGCATCAAGGAAGGGCTGTGGAGCTACTTTCACTGTTCTATCAGTATCTTTGTGGATGCGGGGGTTCATTCACCAACAATACCACAGGAAATAAACGTAACTGAAGGAGCCGGAAAACAAAGGTGGGGTGGAACCATTAAACACTCTGGAGTGAGATTAAAACTTTCTTGGCCTTACTATGATGGAAATGTTTACCTACCGACTCCAAGAGACCACACCTACTGGGAGCTAAGCTGCAAACACTTTCTCCTCCTCCGCATCCACTTGGCAGTGTTAGCTGTACACATATCTGTGACAGGTTTTTGCCGGAGGGGGATTAATACTTCACTGATCCGCACACATCTGTTCATATCGGAAGGAAAAACGGAAAAGACTCAGGTATTCATAGCAGTCAGGATAATTTTAGGGATGGTTTGGTCCCTATGAAACCATTTGTGGATGAGCCATTGGCCCTCAGGGATGTTTTGGGCTTTAACAGCTCAAAGGACAAACCCGTGAAGTTTGGCATCCAGT
>JADBJO010005666.1:147500-155300 GCA_016801955.1 Conus betulinus | reverse complement strand
ACCTTCATTTGACTCACTCTCTCCTCCACTCGCTCTCTCACCTTCTCCCCTCCCTCCCTCTCCCCAAGTGCCCATCCTCCTAACTCGGCGTCATCCAAGCCATTACTTTCTACTCTGAGACTTCAAACTGTGTGAGTTCCTGCGCACAAGAAACAGCTCATGTGCAGCTCACGCGTTTATGGTAACGGAGGTCGGATAAAGTGGGACCTATCTTTTTCTTTCTGTTAGCCGTCACTTTAGTCTTCCTTCCTTACCTCCTTTCTCCCTTTTGTCCTTTCTTCCTACCCTTTTCTTTGCTCCCTTCTTGCTCTCATCCTCTTGTCCTTGCTTTCCTTTTGTTCTCGTTACTTTCATCTTTTTTTCTCCCTTCTTCTTTTTTTCCTGTTTTCCTTCTCTCCTCTGTCTGATCTGTCTGTCTTCTTTATTTCTCCAGATTTTTTTCTTTCTTTCTTTTACTTCCTTTTTATATTGTCTCCTTTCTTTTCTTTTTCTCCCCTCCTTTGCTGCCTTTTTTTCCTTTCTTTCTGCAGTCCATTCGTCTTTTTCTTTGTTCTCCATTTTCTTTGTCTATAAATCATCTTTTCCGTTTTCCCTTTATTTTTCCCCTCATTTATTATTTGACAGTTCTTCCTTTCTTCTTGTTTTCCATTCTTGATTTCCTGTTTTCCATCGTTTGTTTCTTTTTTTCTTGTATTTCTTTCTTCCCTTATTCTTTCTATCATTTTTTTTCTTCTTTTTACCTCAACTCTGGTTTCCCTTCTGCCTTCTCTCCTTCCTTCCTGTTTTATTTTTTTTAAACAAAAATGCTTCTTTCCTTCTCTCCTTCATTTCTTCCAATTCCCTTGCCTTTCTTACTTCACTTCTTCATTCTTTCTCTACCTTCTCTTCCCTTTTCTTTCTTCCTTCCTGCCCACTTTCGCTGAACACCATGGATATGACAGAACTCATGTTGCATACTACCTTGTACTGTGCCTTCGCTGAAACTTTGTAGCTAAACAGAGAGACGGTTCAATTCTTTGCCCAACAAAAAAATATACGGGTCGTCAAAGTATAGTAAAGCTTCCTATTTTCCCGCGCGCTACCACGATTGATATGAACGATGTTGGGGCCCTTCACGCAGTCACTACAACTGTCCGACGATGCCGTCACCCGACCAATGTGTTAGAACACCCGCAGAACGCTTCAGACAACATCACCTTTCGGGAAGATTGCATCAAAGCCGTGTTCAGTGAACTGGAGTTCCTGCCCTGGGACAATCCTGATAACATCGTCAGTGCGGAAGTGGAAGAAATCGCCGGCCAGACTTGCTACCACCTTCTTCTCGCTGTGCTGTTTGTTATTGGCTTTCCAGCCAACGTCATCAACATGGGTGGTGTTTTACAAACAGGACTGAAGGATCGTGTCAATATGTGCCTGTTTGTTTTGTCCCTCAGTGACGGGATGTACTTGGCGGTGTTCCTGGTCCCTTTCTGTGAGCAGCTGTATCTGCGCTACACGACTCAAGAAAGGTATGGACCTATACTTATTTTCGTGAACAATTACAACATCAATGTCCTCGTCGCTTGTGGGTTTGTGTCGCCCGTACTGTCCGCCATCATTGCCGCAGAAAGGTGTCTGTGTGTGTTTAAATCCACTCAAATGTCAACGCCTGTTACGCACTCGAACGATGGCAGGCTTTATTGTTGGAGTCTACATCGTGATTTATGGTCTTTCTTCATCGTGGCCTTCCGATACACCATCAAATGCATTTACGACCCCACGTCTGGAGTGGTGGAGACGAATTATGTGGAAGGGGAATTTTACCAAGCTCACAAGACTTGATCGACCAACTGGAAAGTGCTGTCTTTGGTGCCAGTCTTCCTGGTGCTGTGCTGGTCGTGGTGACGACAACGACGATCATGACGATCATCAAGCTACGTCAGATTGTGACGTGGCGATCGGACACGTCATCCTCAGTGTCTCTCCGCGAGGTGGCTCTGACGAAGATGCTGGTAGTTAACTCCATCCTGTTCATTATTTGTTTTTCTCCTCCCGATGCTCTCCATCACGTCAGCAGGTTCCTTGTACCAGAAATGAGGTCTGGAGGACGTTATCACAATTTTTATCTGACTGCCCTGTGGATTGGTGACATCTTCACCTTCTTCAACGCCACCCTCAACATCTTCGTGTACTACACCATGGGCTCTCGCTACAGAGAGATGTTCTGGGCCCTGTTTGGCAGAAAATCAAAACCCGGAAAAGAGATCGGCTCGCGTTTAGCGAAAACCAAACTGCGACAAACGTGAAAGACGTTTTGCACAATATCGTTGTATCCATGTGTGGCTACATCGGTAAAGCATCGTTGAAGGTTAAGGTTTCTTGCTGCTGCTTAGATAACTTCTTTCAAAGCATTTTTAAATGCTTATTTCATCTTTTAAGGGTTTTTTTTTTAAAACGCAAAGATTTAACTGTTTTCGATTACTACAGATGTCTTTACCCAGGACAGAACAGAAGGATTCGCTACCACACATGTTGAAGAAAAACGTATGAAGACTGCTCAGTAAAAGTACCATCGGCAGTCAACCCATTTTCATAAAATGACTCCTTGTGTGTGGAGTATTTTTGGTCCAGTCTGTGTGATCTGCATTCTTTGCCCTTTCAAGCCCTTAAGTTGATGCAGTGAACTTCAACGAAGCTAATGCTGCAAACAGAAGAGCCAGAATTTGGGGGGCATGTGGCTGATGCAGCGGACAAGATATTGCTCAGTGTTTATCTACACATAAAAACTGTTTGAGACCACATATGTGCACCTCTTCTGTTTCAAAAGCTGCCTCATTGAAAGCCTATATCTCAGATAAGTGCTGTACTGTAGGCTGTACTTGCGTATCAAATAGATTTGAAAACAATTCGGTAATATATTCTCACTTTTCTTCAATGTTCGAAACAATGAGGCTGATGCTTTTTTTTTTTTTTTTAGCTTTGGCCACCAACTCATCGCATGCTGTTAAAAACTAAATTTTGGTAAGAGAGGGGGTTAGTCACCTTCCAAGGACACAGACAAAGTCCTACCCCATCTCTTTCTAGATCTTGCTTCATTTTCCGCCCTTAGTCACTAAATTTTGGTTGAAAAATACACTTTCAGATCGTAAGAACTTTTAACAGCTTTCTTTTCTTTTTTGCACTATATATTCATTTTCCTTTGCACCCAAAATCACGGTCTTTACCAAAGCAATGATAACATTTCTGTTCATATTGATCGCCAGTTCCACGTAACTGTATGAAGCCTGCAAGCAGTTTGATTCTGCCTCTGAACTAGCTACGTTTTTATTTCTCATAAAATAAGATCTTCAACAAATAATAAGATAAAGTTGTTTTTTTTTTAAATCAGTAGAAAATATAACTTCACGCTTTTAATTTTCAGTTGTTTCTGGAGCACGTTGATCAGAAATCAAAGAAACAAAAATGGACTGCACACGTCCCCTTGTTTTATTCATTTTGCATAAACAAGAGAATCTTTAGAATCTACCTTATATCTTCGTATTGTTGTGCATAACTTTTTTTTTTTAAATACAGAACACAAAATGCACCGATTCCAATTTTGACAAGTCCTGTTTTCAAATGTAATATCGAAATGTGTTTCTCAAGATCTGTTCACTCAATATGTAACTGTCTACTATTTACTAAAACGCTTTTGAATTGCCGCCAAAATAATTTTAAAGAAAAGATGGGATGTTGAATAATTCAGTTTAACTCCAGCTTGGTTCACACCTGCCAGATCTTTTCTTCTGTCCATTTTAGTAAACTTGAACTCATTATCGCACTACAAAGCTTATGACATGCCTTACCAAGTACAACACACCTACAATTATTCTGATCATTTACATCTTCCTCTTTAGATGATGCACAAATTACAGATTCTGTCTCCTTTTTTTTTTTGTCTATGATGTTGTAGGCCTCCCGACCCTAATCGTTTCGCTCACAGACCCACAGTCAGAGTACGGCGGCACAAAGGTCTTACACGATGTGCTGTGTGTGTCCTGCCTTTGAGGGTCTGCTTCACTGAGACGATCAGTCAAAGCTGCTTGACAGTTTGAAAGAATATGAGAGGCAATACAGAAAAGATACACAGAACAAGAATAAATAATCAAGAACTGCATATAAACTGTATTGCTTATTGATCATTCAGTTGATAATTTAGACGTCACTGTAACAATTTCCAGATGAAGAAACGGGGTTGGGCCCGCAAATTCAAACAGCCGCCATCTTTTGCTTCAACAGGCGACCTTGAATAGTTTTTACATCCAAACAATGCATTGTTTGAAAGAAAGTCAAGGACAGGCAGTGCGCGTGAGTCATCGCAAGCCTACTCTGTTCTTTTTTTTTTATAGTAACCTCATCATCGTTCAGCTGAATGCCATGTGACAGGAAGATTAAGAACTCGCAAGTCATCGAATGGCCTTCCTACCCCTGCCTGCGACTATTATTATCTTCATACTCGGCCTAGCAATACCCAGCATCTAAACAATGAATTCTATACTGGATGACAGTGTTGAAAGAACGTCAATGTCTTAGGAGTAGGGATGGCCTTCGGTCCTCTATCGTTGCAATAAAGTGACCCTAGGGCATTGTATACCTTGAAGAGTAAATGGCAAGAAAATCAATGTCGGGTAGTTTTTCATGCAGTGACCTTGCGATTATCATACCCAGTTAGCACTATCTTCGTGGTCGACCTCGTAACACCAAATACCCAAACTAAGAATCTTTAGTCTGGGCAAAAATTGTGAAAGAAAAAAGTCAAGGTCGGGAAATTATGTTTGGTTTTCAGTACTCTGTCTTCCTTGTAAACTGTTCCTGTCGCATTGTCTTTGCTGTAAATTGCTCTTGTCGCATTGTATTCACTATAAACTGTTCCTGTCGCACTGTCTTCTCTGTAAATTGCTCTTGTCGCATTGTATTCACTGTAAACGGTTCTTGTCGCATTGTCTTCACTGTAAATGCCCTTGTCGCATTGTCTTCATTTCACTGCAATTGTTCTAGTAGCATTGTCTTCACTGTAAATTGTTCTTGTCGTGTTTTTCTTTATTGTAAATTGCTCTATTCACATTGTCTTCATTGTGAATTGCTCTTGCCGCATTGTTTTCACTGTAAGCTATTCTTGTCGCATTGTCTTCACTGTAAATTGCTCTTGTCGCATTGTCTTCATTGTAAATTGCTCTTGTCGCATTTTGCATTGTCTTCATTGTAAATTGCTCTTATCGCATTGTTTTTCACTGTAAGCTATTCTCGTCGCATTGTCTTCGCGCTGTAAATTGCTCTTGTCGCATTGTATTCACTGTAAATTGTTCTTGTCACATTGTCTTCACTCCACGGCATATTGCTCTTGTCGCATTGTCTTCACTGTAAACTGTTCTTGTCGCATTGTCTTCACTGTAAACTGTTCTTGTCGCATTGTCTTCACTGCAAACTGTTCTTGTCGCATTGCTTACCAAACAAAGCAAGCTACAAAGAGCCTACGGTCAAGGAATACATGCAGTGGCCTTCACATTCTTGTTTTGTATGCTTCGAATTTAGAAGTTAGTCCTTGAATACATCAAAGCTGCCAGAGGAGCACAGATAGGGTAGAACAGGGAGTTAAGAAACTAAGGTCAAATTCGCAGACTTACAACAGACTTTCAGAGCTATGGTTAGCAAGAAAGTGCTGAAAACTGTGCGCCGAAGAGTACCAAAGTAGGACTGCTAGCACATGCATTGATTTTGGTGACCTTGGCAACCTTGCCGATTAAAGTCAGTTGAGCAGAGCCAAATGTACGAGAACATGCTTCAAGTATGCTTAAGTTAATTGGCTGTAGCTTTACGTAGTGGGACAATTTGCCCATATGCCCATGTCAAGCTACGATCCTTCAGAACAACAAGCACAAAATGCACAGAAACCGAGTCGTGAATTTTCAGACGGACAAGGACGAACAAGGGACAAAAACGTGGTGACAGCCTTAATATGGCCCTTTGCGGTCGGCTTGGCTATAAGTAACATTACCTTGCCTTTGGGGAGAAAATCTGATCGAACGATCAACCGTTGAGGAAGGGCTTAGTCTTAGTGCAGTATCAAGGTCGGGTCGATACAAACTAGATATCTTGGGTATCGTACTACTCCCCTAGTTCGATATTCCCCGGTTCGATGCCCCCCCCCCCCCCCCTCCCCCCACCTTCCCCCAACCGCACCATATTCCCCATGCCGGCAATTCCCCTCTACTTGTCGCTGCTCAGTATACCCTTCCAGCCGAGTTATTTCAGTGATGTTTAGTGGTGTCTGTTTTGACCCGGAGGATACATAACAGCACCTGCTAACCTCCCTGCTGAAGACAATGTTTGCTTGGTTCTGGAACGAGCATGAGAGGGCGCTTATTGCCTGCCGCTGCCTGCCTCTCCCCACCTTTCAGACAAGTTATTTTGCTCAACGTCTAGCCGATTGCAGTGTCCATATTCAGACTTGACCAAGTATGAACAGTTCGTACATAATTATGCTAAAAGTGGCTGTTCTACATCCCCCCTCCCCCTCCCCCCCCCCCCCCCCCCCCCCCCCCCCACACACACACACACACGCACACGCACACACACACACGTACACACCTCCTCAAAGACTTCTACTGCCGTGTTTCATTACAGGGAACTGTGTGTGTGTGTGTGTGTGTGTGTGTGTGTGTGTGTGTGTGTGTGTGTGTGTGTGCGTCCGTGCGTGCGTTTCAGATGTTATTTGTATTATTTTCGTTTTCTCATGAATTTATTTAGTTTTTTTTTTATCCTTTTAAAATTTCAGTACAGCACTATGTTAATCTGACAGTAAATGGTTTCAGTCAGTCAGTCAGTGCGTGCGTGCGTGCGTGCCCATGCGCGTGCGCGTGTGTGTTTGTGTAAATAGTAAGAATGTACAAGTATATTTTTGTTTGTATACATACGTTTCTCTGGGAGTATGTCATATTCTTTAATATGAAAGGAAAAAAATACACAAAACACAAAAGCGTTCAGTCCTAAGTCTTTCCAGAAGGAAGTTGAAGAGGTTGGGGCAAAGCAAACAGCCCTGCCTATCATCAATAGTTTTTTGGGGACGTGGTCACTGAGGCTGCCGGCATAGAGTACTGTGCTGTCAGCTCTTTCATAAAGCTGTTCTATGACCCTGATAAGTTTCATATTGACATCGCACGTCCTCATGCTTGTCCTTAAAGATGTCCCTGTCAAATGCGTTCTTAAAATTGATAAGGACAGTTCAGCCCATGAAAAACTGCAAATGTGTAGTTCTTCCTTTTCACAATGAATGTGAGTGCTTTGTAAATCGTACACGCGTAAGTTAGGACGAAAACTGAGCCACTTTCGGCACAGCAAAAGGGACTGTTGCGGATTGACCACCCGGTACAAATTGACCACCTGCAGACAAATTGTACCAGGTGGTCAATTTGTACCGCACATGTCACATTTTTTTTTTTAAACATTGTGGAACAAATTGTCCACCCTCGAGCACTCAGCTCAGGGCTCAACTTAGAGGGGTGTGTGTGTGTGTGTGTGTGTGTGTGTGTGTGTGCGTGCGTGCGTGCGCGCGCGTGCGTGTGCGTGCGTGCGTGCGTGCGTGTGTGTGTGTGTGTGTGTGTGTGTTGTGTGTCTGTCTGTCTGTCTGTCTGTCTGTCTGTGTGGGCGTGGGTATCTTTTGCTAATAGTACCGTAAAGCCACAGGCATGACATTTTGCATGGTGGCTCATTACCACAGTGCCTTTCAGATCATATAAAGACAAAGAATATTTGTGTTTGGGAACGCCCATATGTGCTCAGCCT
>JADBJO010005666.1:135000-142500 GCA_016801955.1 Conus betulinus | reverse complement strand
CGTAAGGGGATATAACTAACCCTGATACAACACACAGATTAAACGGTTGCAGAATAAGCAGACAAATCATCAGAACTAGAGAGTAACTCTGGCACAACAAGCATCACGTCTTTTCTTTAATTCTGCACACTACTATGTAGACAAGCAACCCCCCCCCCCCCCCCCTCCCCCAAGATTTTGGACCGTGTTATCTAAATCATGATGAAATTTTTGAATGTAATCTCACATTATACAACTCCATGCAAAACATCTATCACGTCTATTTGTAGTCACGAAAAAAACGTTTTCGCTGAGTGTATGTCTAACGCTTGTTGTGATTGAATGTCCTGCCGAAGAGGGCCCAGAACGTCTCTCTGTAGCGAGAGCCCATGGTGTAGTACACAAAGATGTTGAGGGTGGCGTTGAAGAAGGTGAAGATGTCGCCAATCCACAGGGCAGTCAGATAAAAAATTGTGGTAGCGCCCTCCAGATTTCATTTCTGGCACGAAAAATCTACTGACATGGTGGAGAGCATCGGGAGAGAAGCAAATGATAAACAGGATGGAGTTACCCACCAGCATCTTGGTCAAAGCCACCTCGCGGAGGGAAACCGAGGATGACGTGTCCAATCGCCACGTCACAATCTGACGTAATTTGATGATCGTCATTATCGTCGTTGTCGTTACGACTGTCAACACGGCCCCGGCAGGCTGGCACCAAACACGGCACTTTCCAAATTGTCGATGAAGTCTTTGTGAGCTTGGTAAAATTCCCCTTCCACGTAGTTCGTCTCCACCACTCCAGACGTTGGGTCGTAATGCATTTGATGGTGTATCGGAAGGCCACGATGAAGAACAGTCCGAAGATGGCGATGTACACACGCTGACAATAACACCCGCCATTGTTTGCGTGCGTAGCAAGCGTTGAAATTTGAGGGGATTGAAGACGCACAGACACCTCTCTGTTGCGATAATGGCGGACAGCACGGTAGACACGAAGCCGCAAGCGACAAGAACATTGAGATTATAATTATTCATGAAAATGATGATTGGTCCGTATTTTTCTTGAGTGGTATACTGCAAATACAACTGTTCACAGAACGGGAACATAAACACGACCAGGTACACCCCGTCACTGAGGGACAAAACGAACAGACACAGGTTGACGCGATCTTTCAGACCCTGTTTGTAAAACACCGCCATGTTGATGACGTTGGCTGGACAGCCAATCAGAAACAGCACAGCAAAGAGGTGATACTGGATCTGACGAACGAGTCCCTCCACCTCTGCGCTAACGAGGTTATCAGGATTGTCCCAAGGCAAGAACTCCATCTCACTGAACACGGCTTTGATACAGTCATCTCGAAAGGAGGCGTTTGGTGAAAGAGTTTGCAGTTGATCTGATAAGTCGGTCCAGGTGGTTGTATCGTCAGTCACGGTAAACGATTGCGTGGGGGCCTCCGACATCATCCAAAAAATAAAAAGCAAAAAAAAGCTTGGTGCGTACAAGGAAAACGGGAACCTGTCCCTTGCTTTGAAAAATGTTTATTTTCTGTTTGACAGTGGTTATGTGATTGTTAGTTTAACAGTGCATTCTTTGATATCGTCAGTCATGTTAAGGATAAGTAAGAAGAGAAAGGGGGAGAGGGAAAGGATGAGAGGAAAGGGAAAAACAATGACAGGAGGGAAGAAAGGAAGAAGTGAATGAAAATAGGAACAGGAGATAATTGGAAGAAAAAGGGGTAAGAACGGAGGAGAGAAGGAAGAAAGGGTAATACGAAAAACAAGAACGCGAGAACTCAGAAAGTGTGGAAGGGATAGGGGGGCGGGGGGGGGGGAGAAGAATGGAGAAAAGGAAAAAAAAAAAAAAAAAAAAGCAGTCGCCACGTTATTTGGCGATTTAAAGAAAAACAAAAACCATATTATAATTTGTTTTAGCGTGGGTAAAATAAATGCATGTAGAAAGACCTCTAATTTTCTGAATACAAATAAACTAATGAAACAAAAATCAATCAGTCACTTAACCAACTAATCAAACGAAATAAAATAAAATCAATCAAAACGTAACGTACACTCTCTTTGGAAAAAAAAAAAAGTCATCATTAAAAAAAAAGAAAGCTAGTTTTGCGTATTGTAATATTTTTCTGAACCTAGTAAACAAATTACGTGTTTTCAAATTCATTGTTTTCAGTATCAAACTGTGCGCTCGTGGAACCATTGTGAAAACAGTTCACTGGACACACACCTCGATTGTGTACCTCACATCCAAGGCGCAGCATAGCAAGAACTTCCTTAGGAGAAACTCCCAGTACTCCTCTGAGTCAACAACATGAAGAAAAAAAAAATGAATGTGTAGGTCCTTTTGTACGCCCATATTAGATGATCCGCAGCCGGAATAGCTCAGTTGGTAGAGCGCCGGACTCGTAGTCTTGGTGATCCTGGGGTTGCGGGTTCGAATCTCCGCTGGGGCGTTTCGGTACAGGGGATTTTTTCTCTCTTGGAGTTAACATTGGTTCTGACTCCATTTCCCATACAGTCCTTCGAATGAGACTATAGCCGAGGTTCCGTGTGTGAACGCACGCATAACATCTTGCATACACGTAAAATCCCATCACCAACTTTCGGAAGAGAGGGCCAGTTTGGCCGTTGGTATGGATGACACATTACACAAAGCATGCACCCTGCGTGAGAAATGGAAAGAATGAAGAAAGTAAGGAACTTGAGTGAACGATATTGAACGATATTGATTGGATGACACGGGAAACGACTGAATGAAGCGCCAGCTGGCAGCTCTTCAGGCGGCACTACCCAGGTAGGCAGCCCGTTGTGTAAACGAGTGTTGATTGTAAAGCGCTTAGAGCTTGGTCTCTAGCCGAGAATGGGCGCTATGTAAGTATTCATTATTATTATTATTATTATTATGATCGACCTAAAAGTTCTTGGCACTCTTTGAATTTCAATGTTTCCATTCAATTTCATTCAAAATTTCCAGAACTGTGTTTAAGGAAGATACAGTGGGGTTTTTTTTTAATTGCCAAGTTTTACGATGCTGATGTCCACCCCTACTTGTTATTTAAAGCGGAAGACAGGGCGAAATAAGGAAGAAAGAAAGGTTATTTTTTAGTAAACTTCAAAGTCTGTTTCGCTGTTGTTGTCTTTTCCGTCTTACTTTGGAACTTAAGACTTGGAAGAGAACAGCCGAGCCGCGGATTGACGCAATTTGAGGGATCAACCCAAAGAGCGTCTGGGATACTGGCTGTTACGAGCTGGAGATGGTTATTTGAGCAACCCAGCAAGGCTTTTAACAGACCTGTTCCGGGAAGAAAATCAGAGGAAGTTAAACGCCTATCTTTCCATTGCAAGTAGTTGTTTTGTTTTGTTTTGTTTTTATTACAGGTCAATATAATGACACAATTTATGTATGTGTCATTTGGTAAACAAACGTCACATCAAACCCAAGTGAGTGGTATTCTGGAAAAAAAAGCGGAGTTCTCTCGTTTTCAGAACGATACCTAAAGTTTCACCGTTTATTTGGGGCCCTCCATATTAGGGTAATTATTAGTTGTGTGAGTGCTATCATTAGCTCTCTCTCTCTCTCTCTCTCTCTCTCTCTCTCTCTCTCTCTCTCTCTCTCTCTCTCTCTCTCTCTCTCTCTCTCTCTCTACATCTCTCTCTCTGTCTGTATTGTGTGTGTGTGTGTGTGTGTGTGTGTGTGTGTGTGTGTGTGTGTGTGTGTGTGTGTGTGTGTGTGCAAGGCGTGTAAGAGGAGAAAGACTTTGATAACAAAAACAACAACAACAGTTTATGACTGATTAAATATAACACAAGTAGAATTGTTCGTGGGCTGTAAATCGTGTGTTGAGGCTGGTTGTTTGAGTGAAGGAGTACTTTGTGCTTTCTCTCTCTAAACTCGTCTTTCTGCCGACTACTAAATGAAGCATGTCTCATGCTGAAGGCAATCAAAAACTTCACTGCCCTCAGCATCTGCAAGATCAGGGTCTTCAACAAGAATTTCCGTAGAATTTCCACGCACGGCTTGGAGTTCAGGACTGCCACCGTCACCATTGATCAACGCTAACTGTCTCTTTTCCCAGACGTGTCTGTCGTCAAAAGCAGCCGTTCCTCCCAGGGTATATGATAAGCACTTGCACTTCATTACAATGTTTTGCCTTATGACATTTCTAGGAAGTAACTTTTCGGCGGATACTATGATAATAATGTTTCCTAGTGTCCGTAGCATCAGCTTTAAAAATGGCTAGGGTGTTATTGTGGTTGTTGTTATTGTTGTTGTTGCTGTTGCTGCTGCTGCTGCTGTTATTGTTGTTCTTGTTGTTGTCTTCCCCCAACAAGATGTTATTGCTGAGATGTAGCTTTGTTAAACACCGTTTTTGTTGTTGTTGTTGTTGTTTGGGTTTTTTTGTTTTTTGTTTTTTTTTTTTTTTGTTTTGTTTTGTTTTGTTTTGTTTGTTTTTTTTTTTGTTGTTTTGTTTTCTTTTGTTTAGCAACTAAACACTGTAGGCAAGGTTTCAATTTGGCACTTCCCATCAACGTCTTTGTTTTCCTTCTAGCGGGCTTCAGTGATCCTACACATGGAAGGGGTCTTTTCTTTGTCTTAATGGATTTTTTTTTCCCGGACATTTTACTGCTTGCATGTTTCAGATTCTTTCAGCATTATTTTTTTTCTACCCTTCTGTGAGCAATGTTTATTGTCTGCGGTCCGATCTGCTGTTGCCATTGTGGTTTGATTGTAGTTAGGAAACGGAATTCTGCCCCCCACCCCCCCCCACACCCAAAAAGAAAAAAAAAAAAAAAAAAAAAAAAAAAAAAAAACTTTCTTCGGGTATTGAGGCAGTGATTCTATACCCCATGTGTTGCTTTGGGTTCACGATCATTAGCTTTCATGATTTATTGATCTTAATCCTCTAAACCTTTCACCTCCAATATCACACTTGAACCTGCTTTCAGTTTTAAGTTTCTGCCTTTGTTTTCGACGGTTGGTCATTTGTGCTGCTGGAACAAAGTATTACTCTCATCCCCCTAACTGCCCCTTCCAGGTTCTTTTTTCATCCCGTGATTTCTTCGGTATGTATAACTATCATTTAGCTGGATTTCGGTCTTTCCTATTTTGTGGTATATTGAGATCACTACAAACAAACAATATACATACACATGAAGTACTAACATGTTTAACATGAATGAACGGCTATGAAGAACGCAAATAAAGAAGAACTTGTGTAAATATGCTTGTCTTTGCTGGTAACTCTCTTTGATTAAGATCTGGTTCCGTTGTCATTGTCGGCATGATTCTACTTGGCAACAGAGATAACAGACGATAAATATATGACAACCGTGTTTACAAAACTTGCGCACTCTAAAACATATTACCTTTTTCAAAATTGTATTTTTTAAAAAAAAATCATATCTGCCGAACCTGGTCCTCATCCGGCGCAAACAAGAACCCTCACTGGGGTTGGTTTCTACCTGGTGTATTTTCTTTTCTCTTCGCTTTCCAGTCCATGCTGGATCCTCAGTCTGGTTAGTAAGGCGAAGTCAGCAGTCCGCGGCAGCAACCCCCCACGGTCCCCACAGCTTCTCCTGGACCTCAACAGGACTGAGCCACGACTGCCGTCTCAAGGCTTCAAAGGAGAGGCGGGCAGGACTGTAAGATGTTGTGGGAGTTTGGAAGCCTGTGTCATAAAGGCACTGGTCAGTTTGAGAGAGTTTGAGACGTGAGAGATGGGAGAGGAGCTGGCAGTGTCCTGTTCGCAGCCTGAAGATGGTGAACTTGAGCTGCTTTGTCGAGCTGGTGGATGTTTGTCCTCTTCAGTCCCAGTGTCCAGGCGCTGGCGCCACGCTCTTCTGAAGATGTTCCTCAGGATGGTTTTAGCTTCACTGTGGGATATCGGGTGCCCTGACTGTTCCTGCCTACTGCCGATCTTGGACAGCCTCCTCTCTCCCCCCCCCCCCCCCCCCGCCCCCCCCCCCCCCCCCCCCCCCCCCCCCCCCCCTTCGCCCCATGCCACAGTGAGAAGGGATCCACCTCAAGGCTACGGCAGTTCTCTGTTGGAGGAGGCTGAGTTCCTCTCTGATGGCTCCGACCATCTGCTCCCCTCCTGGTGTCTGGAGGTTCTTCAGGTGGATTCGCACTCTGTAAGTAAGTCTGTGTTGGTGGGGAGCCTGTCTTCCTGGTTAGGGGTCTGGGGCAGCAAGGAGTAGGGAACAGGCTTTTTGCTCGGTAGCTTGTGGAATATGTGCCTGTAGCCACAGACTTTCTGAAGGATCTGCCGTCCGCGAACTTGATAAAAACTCCGCTTCCACCAATGTTCACAGCCTCATCTACCTGGTTTATATTGGTGTCCACCTGGCATATACTGGTGTCCAACTGGTGTATAGTGGTGTCCACCTGGTATCTTTGGTGTCCACCTGGTATGTATTGGTGTGCACCTGGCATATATTAGTGTGCACCTGGTACGTGTTGGTGTGCACCTGGCACATTTTGGTGTGAACCTGGTATATATTGGTATCCACCTGGCATATCTTGATGCCAACCTGGTGTATATTGGTGTCCACCTGATATATATATATTGGTGTCCAGGTGCCATATATGGGTGTCCACCAGGTCTACATTGCTGTTCACCTGGCACATATTGGTGTCCACCTGGTATACATGTGTGTCTACTTGTACATATTTGTGTCCACCTGGTATACATTGGTGTCCACTTACCATATATTGGTGTCCACCTGGTATACATAGGTGTCCACTTGCCATAAATTATATTGGTGTCCACCTGATACATATTGGTGTCAGCCTGGTATATATTGGTGTCCACCTATTATATATTGGTATGTATCTGGTGTATATTGGTATCCACCTGGTATATATTGGTGTACACCTGGTATATATTGGTGTCCACCTGGTATGTACTGGTGTGTGTGCCTGGTGTGTATTGGTGTCCACCTTGCATGCATCGGTGCCTACCCGGAATTAAAGACAATTCTCAAAGTGACTGGCAGCGACGTTACTTCATGTACTTAACCACAGCAACGCACACGCTATGCCTTTGACTGCCTTTCGTCAAGGATTGAATGAAAGAACATCTCCTTCAGTCAGCTTGTATGTGCTCATGGACGTGTCATAAAAGTAAGTAACTCATCAAACGATGAACAGCTTCATCCCTCAGTAGAACAACCCGTATCTTCCACGACGAACACACAACATCGTCTGTACTTATCGTACTGTTCTCGTTCCAGCCAAGATGGCGTCATGATTTATGGATACCCACGTGTTCAGAGACAGGAGTAGAAATGCATCCACGTTGTTGGCAACAGGTTACGTTATTAAACATGTTGGTAGCGTGCATCTTCTTGTTTCCGGTCAGGGTGGCTGTGGACATCCGGCCATATGTTAAGAAACAGGGCTAGAAACAACCCCACGTCGCTTGCGACTGTTTACATTATGCACATGACCGTAATGCGCATCTTGAACGCTGTCATTTCATCGCACGACAGGGCAAGAAGTCAC
>JADBJO010005666.1:120000-122500 GCA_016801955.1 Conus betulinus | reverse complement strand
AATAAAAAAGAAAGAAGAAGAAAAAGGGGAGGGGGGAGGGAGGGGGAGAGGGAGGCAAAACAACAAAACAAAACAAAAAGTAAACACTAGGTGAGCCGCTGTTTGACGTATAGTCTGAGTGTGTGTGTGTGTGTGTGTGTGTGTGTGTGTGTGTGTGAAAAATGAAGTCAGAACACAGCGATAATAATCAATAAACAACAGACATCCTCTGCTTTCTTTGCAGTGTTCTGCATCCAGATTGTGTTTTATTTATTTTTTTCATTTATTTATTTATTTATTTATTAAGTCACTGATTTATCACTCATTCACTTATTCACTGTTTCTTAATATATGCGTATAACGTATTCATTTATTTATTCTTGGGACCTATCTCCGATTTTTTTTTCAAACCGTCTTTGAGGATGCTCAGATGCTTTGGGGGAAAAAAAAAAAACAAAAAACAAAAAAAAAAAAAAAAACGAAAAAAAAACAAACCCCAGAACAAAAAACTTTTCAACGTTTCGTTTGTGACATAAAACGAAAGACAAAGAAATACGTAGAGGCAATGACGTGTGAAAACATATACGTAAAAGGACGAATACGTGTTTAAAGGCGTGTGTGTGTGTATGTGCATGTGTGTGTGTCCCGATTGTTTTCATTTGGTCCTGTTTCTGTGTTATCGTTGTCTTCTACGGTGCTCTGTCGCCGTCGTACACTTACTTTATTCTTTGGCATAGTTGGCCACCAGAACGTCGTTTCGAGGGGGTTTTTTTGGTTGTTTTGTTTTTGTTTTTTGTTGTTGTTTTTTTTTTTTTCTTGGTGTGCACTCTCGAAACAAACACCAACAATGATTCGAACGTTCTCAGTCCCATCCTTTGGAATTTGTGTTCGTGGTTCATTTTAAGGTGGCGTTTGTTTGTTTGTTTGCTTGCTTATTTGTTTTTGTTTGTTTGCTTGTTTGGTTTTTTTTTTCCACTGTCAGTCGGCCTCTTGACTTCGGCATGTTGGGCTTCGTCGGACATTTTTCTCCTGGATTTCCGAATTCCATCCAAGCATGTCGGCGTTTTCACGTAACTCTACAATTTGTCACAATAGACCGGTCTATTCCAATCGGCCCTGGTGTGTTGTGAAAAACTGCTAGCATTTACGACCCCCCCCCCCCCCCCCCCCCCCCCCCCCCCCCCCCCCCCCCCCACCCCCACCCCAACCTCCTTTCCAGTCAGTCTTCTCTCTCCCTTCCCCTCACTCCGAGCCTGTGGTTCAGTGATTTGAGGAACAAACAACGTCCAGTAATCGCAGTCTTCAATAGCAGATGCCCAGGTGTGTCCTCGTCATCAAGTGGCCAGAAGACATTCCCAGTAAAAACGCTACGGGAGATAACCAAGCAAACTTGAAGTTCTAAGACAAAGGCACACCCAAAGGTGTGAGTGGGACCCAGAGAAATACTGTCCCCCCCAACTGCCTCACCAACCCGCAAGGAGCAGTCCTGCGCCACGCTTGGAAGCCTGCGATGTGTTCACATTGGGTGCAGGTACGTACAGGTCAAGGGCATTAATGGCCCCCCTGGCAAATGCCATTGTATACTGATATGATACAACAGCACCTCCATGGGAGCGTTCCCATGTGTGTACCAGCCCATATGATTGCAGAGTCCACCGTCGAAAAACGCCACCATGAAGCTACTGCAAGGTTTTGTTTGACAGTGCTCATTGTTGGAGGACTCTCTCTCTCTCTCTCTCTCTCTCTCTCTCTCTCTCTCTCTTCTCTTCTCTTTTCTCTCGCGCGCGTATGCGCGCGCGCGCCTCTGTCTGTCTGTCTCTCTCTCTGTCTCTGTCTGTCTGTCGCTCTCTCCTCGCTCTCTCTCTCTCTCTCTCTCTCTCTCTCTCTCTCTCTCTCTCTCTCTCTCTCTCTCTCTTCTTCAAATTTGTATACCACAATTCAATAACTACAGGAAGGCACTAACCAGAGCCCGAATAAAAAAAAAAGAAAAAAAACTCGAAATATATCTCTGATGGGGTTTGGATCCCGCAACCAACAGGCTGCAAGCTGTGACACAACCACTGCGCCACGGGAGGTGGGTGGCACGTGCAGCTATTGGTCAGGCCCTTTGGTCAACGATCTCAAAGTCACATGCGTGAAGTCCACAATGTTCCAGTACCTGGTGACCACGGACCTAAAATACGCTTAGCCGTGGTGGGGTCTGATTGTCCCACGTACGATCACCCCCCCACTCCCACCTGTGTGATTCCAGTTTTCATACACGAGCTTGGAACATGATTTTTTGTGTGGTCCTTGGATCGTGTGTGTGTGTGTGTGTGTGTGTGTGTGTGTGTGTGTGTGTGTGTGTGTGTGTGTGTGTTGTGTGATCCTTGGGTCGTGTGTGTGTGTGTGTGTGTGTGTGTGTGTGTGTGTGTGTTTGTGTGTGTGTGTGTGTGTGTGTGTGTGTGTGTTTGTGTGTTGAGTGTTTTGAGTAAATGTAACATCAATGCCATACTTAAGTTTTGGATTCTACAAACACAAA
>JADBJO010005666.1:95000-110000 GCA_016801955.1 Conus betulinus | reverse complement strand
ACTTCAGCTGATGTTAGACTGACAGCCTGTGAGGAGAACGCGGTGAGACCTAGGTGACACTTAACTCCGTTGATCGGATTCCGCTCCGTGCATGTTACAGTGGGTTCGTGACTGAGGTTTATTACTCAGAACTGCCTTCTGACGTCTGTTGCCCCAGTGGTGTTTTTGAGATCTTCAGATCCTCGGTTTGAATGTTGGCGTACGTTACCATCTCAAACATTCGATGGAATGGAGGAGTCGTGGGCGTGGGCTTTTTTTTTCTTTTTCTTTTTTTTTTTTTTTTTTTTTTTTTTTTTCTTTAACCAGGGTCTTATAGATGAGGGAAAATTAGCACAATGAAATATGTTTTGGTTAGGATATAAACAAAAGTATGTGGTTTGTGTGTGTGTGTGTGTGCGTGTGTGTGTGTGTGTGTGTGTGTGTGTGTGTGTGTGTGTGTGTGTGTGTGTGTGTGTGTGTGTGTGTGTGTGTGTGTTTACAGAGGCAAGCGCTTCGCCAGGAGGTGAGTCAATAACTTTGAATGTTGAAGAACTTTTGGAGAATTGACATTGACATTGACGTAGTTTAATACATCACACACACACACACACACACACACACACACACACACACACACACACAGAGAGAGGAGAGAGAGAGAGAGGTGGAGAGAGAGAGAGAGAGAGAGACTTGACACTTGACGCCCGGTTGTTTAAACGCCGCGCCGTTTATTGTGGGGCCATCGGTCCGTACACAAGGAGTTCGCAGCGTCATTTTCATTTTATAGAACAAAAAATACACAAATAAAAACAAACCACTCTACAAACGCAAGACAAAGTATAACAATAATGTTACTACTAACTTCAGTGTCAAACATATATCGGTTTAATCATAGAATCTGTTCATTTCGATCAAAACCAGTATGTCGACATATATAATTCTGAATATGTATATATTTGCGTTCTTTCGTCTATGTCCTGTTTCTTTAATCTACCTTCCACCCCTTTATATACCCCTATCGTTAATCATAACTATAATTCACACATATTAAAAAACAGCTGCTTGAATATCTTATTGTTATCAAAACATTTCCATCGAAATCGTCTCAGTTTACATCTCAACCATGCTTCTACTATCCAAAGCTTTCGTCCCTGTTCTTCATGTTTAGCTGCGTAGCCCTAGATATCAGATTTTACATTTAGTTCATACACAAAACCTGAATTGAATTGATGCGCATATATATTCGATCATGCACACACAGCTATATTCGCACATACTCGCATATATAGATCAGGTTATACAAACATTACTCCACACTGCATAACCAATCTTCACAATCTATTGGTAATAATTTAATATCTTCTTCATAGCATGATTGTATCATCGTGTTACATACTGCATGTGTATTTCTAAGTATAATCTCGTCTGCCCCACACTGCGCATTCCCTTTTCTCTGCGCACGCGCCTCTTATTTAAATGCCGCCCCTGTTGACCTGTGTGACCCCCATATCATAGTTCAGCGTCGTTTGCATTTTTCCCATTGCAAGATGGCGTGTATCTATGCGTTCTCTGTTTATATTTACAACTTTAATTCGTGCCTGCTCATAATTCACTGGATTTATTTGTGTAATGATTTGAATTGGGTTTCTCAGTCTTCTTGATACAGGTTGGTACATTTTTTTTCTATTTCCGTTTGCTTGTGTGATGTTGATAAATATTTGTTGTTCCGTTCCACTTTAAACTTGCTCGTCTAGTTGGTTGGTTACATCAGGACAGGCAGGATTATACACCTCTACCATCGATCAGTAACAATTGGGACACTATTTCTAGGCAGTTGTTTTAACCTCGAACAATAATCAAAATCATTCGTTATGTGGTGATATCTCTACTTGGGACAGGGTCCCTTCGAGTAAGCGGAGGACCGTACTTGCGTTCGGCCAATAATTAAACTGGATCTGTGCGTTTTGAGACGGAGTGCACAAATTCAGGCCGACCCGGGCTGCGCGCGGCTCACACGTCTCGCGAAGGAGACACCGCACGCCGCGCGGTGTCGGCGTGACCTTTGCTGATCTCTCTTTAGCCATTGAGTGGTTGACCCAGATTCCCCAAAAGTCTGTTCTTTGAACGCATGCGTCACAATAGCTATATTTAGCAGCAGTATGTAGAACACATAAAATTAGTGCTAAAATAATGTCGCTCTGCACAAAACTGGTCAGTATTCATAATTGATCACCACAATTGCTTATCTATCCTGCATATACTGTACAGTATCCAATTTGCAGCACATTTAACAGCAATCTAATCCTGTTTTATTCCCCATTTTTTTGCTTCCCATCCCTTTCCTACTACTTGTACGTGTTATTTGATAAATTTTTCTCTCCCGATCATACAAAAAATCCTTTCTCTCTCTCCCTTCTTTCTAATTTCCGTATATATATTGATTAACAAGTCAGTTTTATCTTTGGATCACATTGCCAGCGCTTGAGTTTCAATTTTTGTAATTGTTTTCCTCTGGATTTGAGGGGCATAAAAGATGTACATGGCTACATCTTGTATAATTTCTGTCTTCTTGTTTTGTAGAATATTACCTAATCTAATCGTGTTCAGATTATTAAAATGTTTGGTTATGTATTATATATAAATTCATTCTTAAATGATTATAGTTTGGACATGCAGTTAAAAAAATGCATTTCTGTTTCATCTACAGGACAAAAGGGGCAGGATACAATCCCAAAACCATCAGTGTATTTCCTATTGATATGTAATTCGTTTTTTCCTAGTCTCATTTTTGTTAATGCTTTCCTGAACTTAGTTATAGTAATTTCATGTAGATATTCTTCTGTTTGGTGCAAGGTTTTTGAAAAGAAGTGTAGTATATGTTGTAAATCTCTCAATATTTTCTTATTTTCTCGTGCCAAGTTTGGCTTATAACAATCTATAATTCTTTGTTTTAACGCCTTTATAAAACTAAGTTCATTGCTTACCCCTTCATTTGTCCCTACCTCTGAGAAACCATACCTGTCTAGACATCCTTTTATTCCTAGAGCCCAGTTTTGTGTTTGGATACTTCCGTTTTAGTCTTTCATATGCTTGTTTGGAAATCCTATCAGGTGACATATTTACTAACTGGAGCCGGAGAGAGAGAGAGAGAGAGATGAGAGAGAGAGAGAGAGAGAGAGAGAGAGAGAACTTTATAAGTATGAAGAGTAAATGAGGAGAGAGAGGGGTGGAGAAAGAGGTAAAGAGGTATAAGACTGAAATGTAAAAAGGAAAGACAGTGAGAGAGAGAGAATTGCAAAATCTAATGAGTGTGTGTGTGTGTGTGAGTGAGTGAGAGAGAGAGAGAGAGAGATGAGAGAGAGAGAGAGAGAGAGAGAGAGAGATGGAGAGGGAGAGAGAGAGAGAGAATTGCTGGTTTCTGAAATCTATATGAAGATCCATGGATACTCTGCTATTGTGACAGATGCGGCGATAGATAATGCGACAAAATTCACTGCCTTGGGGAACAAGAACAAATAAAATCCCCGTCAAAATGCAGGTTGACTTCTCCTTCTCTGAATAACACACGCACGCACGCACATGCGCGCGCGCGCGCACACACACATACACACACACGCACGCACGCACGCACGCACACACACACACACACACACACACACACACACACACCACACACACACACACACATTTTAGGATTAGAAAGTCTATTCATAATAAAAATAATTCGTTTTTTGTTCATGCAGAATGCCACTGCCAGTCAGCTTTGCAGTTACACACAAGCTAGCTTTAGCACTGTTAGCCTAGTCTTGTGTGCAAACCTTCTTTCCACCCCCAGCATCCCCACCCACACACACACACACACACACACACACACACACACACACACACACACACACACACACACACACACACACACACACGCACGCACACACACCTCCACTCGAATGACGAAGTCTGTCTTAGACAACCTGCGATATTTAGCCCCACTGTCTCGTTTGGAATCATTGCTTCTTAAATGTTTTGGTATGATTACATAAATGATAAATGAAGAAGTTAGTAAGGTTTAAA
The DNA here is from genome assembly GCA_016801955.1 of Conus betulinus. NCBI lineage: Eukaryota > Metazoa > Mollusca > Gastropoda > Neogastropoda > Conidae > Conus > Conus betulinus. Next base: position 105,953 of record JADBJO010005666.1, on the reverse strand, counting down.
TGTCTTCTACGTAACTCGTCAAACAAATGCACGAGGAAATAAACAAACAAATACATACATAAAGAAAGTTTACTGAATAGGTAACACAGAAAATGAACAAAAAGAAAAAAGAAAGAGAAAGAAATGAATGAAAACCAACCGACAATTCGTACTTTGGTGTGAGTGTTCTTTTGTTGTTGTTGTTGTTTTGTGTGTTTGTTTGTTTGTTTTCATCCTGTGTTTTTGTGTTCTGATTTCCTATGGTATTGTAAACATTCTTTGTCTTTTTGTCTTTTTTTTTCTTTGCCTCACAGTTTAATGATAATGAGTCGGACCAAATTTTACGCGTGTGCAAGATGTTATGCATGCGCTCACACATGGAACCTCGGTTTACAATCATTCGGACTGTATGGAGCATGGAGTCAGAATCAATGTTATCTCCGAGGGAAAAATCCCCCCTGTACCGAAACGGCCCGGCGGAGATTCGAACGCGCAACCCCATGATCACCAAGATTACGAGTCCGGCATTCTACCACTGAGCTTTTCCGGCCCCTAGTCATACAGAACTATGGATTCTGCTTTGTGCTTTGAAAGTGTTCGAAGAAATAAACACACCACGCAACAGGAACGTTCTGGGTATTTGTGACACAGAGACATTGAACACGACAAGAAAGTGACGTGATCATGATGACACAACAGTAACAGGCCACGAGAGAATGGAAGTATATGTGCCATCATAACTTGGTTAAACACGCGTATAAGGTCTTAACATGATGTCAAGATGACAACACGATGACAGTCATCATCATGAGGAGAACATAGTTATAGGCCACGTGAAATAAATAAGTTAACACATACATACACACATACATACACGCACATGCATGCATGCATACATACACATACATACATACACATACATACATACATGCTTTATTAAAAGATGGTATCTGCTTCGCTATCACGGGTTTACAAGGTCAACACAATACCTTTGCTTCGTCACAGTGACAATACAGTTAACGATGTTCGGAAAACAGCGAGGGAGATAAGCTGTGTTAGAGCCTACATTCAGTGAGAGTTTTTTCATGGGACAGATGTCGCTGATGGGCACGCTCAAAGCAATTTGCTGTTCCATTAGTCAGCGTAAGAGTTCCTTCCACAAGACAGAAGATGCCAAAACTCAAAGCATTTTTGTCGTTCCATCAGTCAGCGTAAGAGTTCCCTTCCACAAGACAGAAAGTGCCAAAAACTGAGCGTGAAACAGTGCCCGGTCACCCAGACAGTCAGTATTGTTTCATAATCCTGGTGACTCTTTCAGATAAAATGATTCAGTCTCTGGATCTGTTTGCTTGATCCGTAAACTGATAAAATGCTACACTACTTACAGTAGAAAGGCAGATATTATTATTTCCCTTCAATTGTTTGGGTTTTTTTTTTCGGAGCATATTTTTTTTTTCGATCCAACAGTCAGCTTAACAGTTCAGTCAGTCACAGAGAGAGAGAGAGAGAGAGAGAGAGAGGGGGGGGGGGGGAGGGGGGGGGGGGGGGTGACAAAATGTGGCTGTGAAATGGTGCGCCTGTAATGTAGACACTACGTTATAAAACAGTGCGACTCGTGTGTGTTATTTGCTGTCCCAGCCTCTACGCCACCTCAGAGGCAGTGCACCCACTCTCCGCTCATTCCGACACCCCGTCCACAGCCACAGCCCGGTCGGCCCCGCCGCTGCCCCGGCACCGGCAATCCGCAGGGAGCAATCAATGTCAAGTCGTCAAGAGGCAACTCACCGGAGGAGACACTGCACTGCTGCCGAGTCACGTCGGTGGTGTTCAGTGGCCCCTGTTCTGATCTAACATACATAACTTCACCTACTAAGCCACCTACTGGCGACAATAATTGCATAGTCGCGGATCCGGCGTGAGTGAGCTCTCCCTCCGGAGGGGAGCGACTTCACGTATTATTTCTTATTACCAACGATCGCTTCAGATCTACATATCTTGGGCTCGATGTGACGTTTGTCATCAAGTGACGCACGCACAAATCGCATAATGACCTTGAGCCACAAACTGAGAGAAGATCACTTAATTTGCAGTGGAGAGACGGGCGTTATCATCGCCCCTGACTTCTTAGATTGTTTGCTTTTGTACTCCCAGTTCTTATAGAACAGGGAGTACTTTAGAATGGGAATGAAGAAATGCTCTGTGTGTGTGTGTGTGTGTGTGTGTGTGTGTGTGTGTGTGTGTGTGTGTCTGTCTGTCTGTCTGTCTGTCTGTGGTCAAAATGTATTCCACTCGCTCCAGACAAAACTTCTGGGCCGATCTTTCTGAAAATGTGTAGGTATGTCTATTATGGGGTCACGGATGATGCCCGATGTTTTATTTAACCAGAATAGCCGTTACTAATGAGAACAGAGTGACACCAACATGGTGATATTAACACCTTTGCAGGGCCGCCGCCAAAGAAAGGCTGTATTGACAGTGTCATAGGCCCAGTCACATGCATCTTCTTTGCTGTCAATTTCATCTTCTTCGTAAGTAACCCTCCCCCATCTTCCCCCCCTCACCTGTATTTTCTTTGTGGTCAATTTCATCTTCATAAAGTAACCTCCCCTTCCTCCCCCCCCCCCCCCCCCCCCCCCCCCCCCCCCCCCCCACTGTATTTTTCTTTGTTGTCAATTTCATCTTCTTCGTAAGTAACCCTCCCCCTTCCCATCTTCCCCCCCCCCCCCCCCCCCCACCCCTGTCCCACCCCAACAGTCCTTCCACCTCCCATGCCCTTCCAGTCTGTCTGTCCTGTCTGTCTGTCTGACTATTGTCTGTTTCTTGTCTGTCTCTGCCTGTCTGTCTGTCTGTCTGCCTGCCTGTCTGTATATCTCTTTCCCCTTATGTATACATGTGTGTGTGTGTTTTGTGCGTGTGCGTTCTCTCTGTCTCTGTCTCTGTCTCTCTCTCTCTCTCTCTCTCTCTCTCTCTCTCGCGTGTGCATGCGTATGTGTATGATTGTGGTGTGTGTGTGTGTGTGTGTGTGTGTGTGTGTGTGTGTGTGTGTGTGTGCATGCGTGCGTGTATGTGTGTGTGCTTTTATGTGCGTGTGCATGCGTGCGCGCACGCGCGCGTGTGTGTGTGTTTTTAGCGTGCGTGCATGTGTGTATGCGTGTGTGTGTGTGTTTTTGCGTGTGGGGGTGCTTTTGAGCATGCGGGCGTGCACGAGCGCGTTCTTTGTAATATGTCTGTCTGTTCAGGTACTAGGCATAAACAGCTCTCGCCCTGGGTGGAGTGGCCCTCTTTGATGAAAGATAGCCTAAATGCACTTACCAAGATGGATGACACAGGCGCCCTCACCGACATCAACATCGCAGGCTTCATCAAGGTGGGGTCATGAATTCGAATCTATCTGGCCGTCAAAACACACACACACACACACACGCACACGCACGCACGCACGCACACACACACACACACACACACGCACGCACGCACGCACACACACACACACACACACACACACACACACACACACACACACACACACACACACACGTTTTTTTCCCAGTGCCTAACTTACCTTGGCTTCTGCGTAGCTGTAAGCAATATTCCCAGTCCCAAACACACACACACACACACACACACACACACACACACACACGCGCGCGCGCGCGCGCGCGCACGCACGCACGCACGCACACGCACGCACACAGAGAGAAGCTTTCCCCCCAGTGCTTATCTTGCTATGGTTTCTGTGTAGCAGTAAGCAATATTCCCAGTTCCAAACACACACACACACACACACACACACACACACACACACACACACACACACACTTTCCCAGTATCTATCTTGCACATGGGCCCCAAGGACCCACACACAAGGACACACGCACACGCACGCACGCACGCACGCACGCACGTCAGCTCCCGACCCCTCCTCGCCCCCCCCTCCCCCCCCACCCACCTGCCCCAGTACCTATGTTGAAACAGAATCAGTGCATGTGTAATTAATATTCCCAGTGTTAAACACCCCTGGGAAGGTTATCTCTGCCCTCACACCTTCGCTAGGTGAAAGTAACTAAACTCCAGGGGATTAGGAGGAAACATTGGAAGGAGTGTTGGTGGTGGATGGGTGGGGTTGATTGTTATGGTGGGGGCATGGGGGTCAACAGGTGAGGGTAATGAGGGCAGAAAATAGCACAGCCGAAGGTTAGGAGATAGGGGGAGGGGGTGGGCGACAAATGTTTCAGCGATTTCTGATTTCATGTCGAAGTAAATGTGAATAAAGCTAACAGCATCCAAGGAAGTGTACCTTTTGAAACTCAGATTAATACATATTGACAAAATGACAAGGAATTAAAAAAGAATTGAATAGATGGATGAATAGACTGACAGATAGATAGATAGATACAAAGATATAGAGATAGACAGAAAAACAACCCAGACTTTGATCCTCTTAATCCTCACCCATACTCCATTCTATTTTCGATGTAAACCAGATAGCTGTAGTGTTTTAAAGCCAAATCTCTGAAATTAGAACAGTTTTCTAACGATGTACAACTTCAACTTCCCCCCCCCCCCCCCCCCTCCCCTTCTCTCTCCCCTACCCCTTGACCCCCCACCTCAGTGTACTACGGTTGGATGATAGATGTGCAGATGGATGGATGATTGGATAAATGGATGGATGGATAAATGTAAACATAGGTTCGGACAAAACGGACATGGAGATGGATGCAAGCTGGACTAAAGCGGAGGAGAGAGAGAGAGAGAGACAAGTTCAGAAATAAGTCACAAGTGGAAGAAGAGTTGATCACACAATACGACAGATTTCTTTTTTTTTTTTCTTTTAACATGAAGTTATCTGATCATTAAATGTGTGAAGAAAAAAAAATCGACGTAAAAAGGGATGCGTACACAGAAACAAGACGAAAGAGATGACCGATTGGAGGTATACAAAACGTCTGCTACCTTTTCTCACGAAGATTACTGACTCTAAAATGTGCAACAACTCGAAAAAGGCATTGAGGGTCAAAATGAGTGAGTTTCAGGTTTTCAGCACATCACTCATAATTGTTTACAGAATCTTATCAACTGAAAATCTCAGCTGTCTGTCTGTGTGACCCAGTATACTGCACCATAGTCATGCTATTGTAAAACGAGTACGACATAGGCGAAGCAGGCCAGTAGAAAGTCTAACAAGATGGGCCGGCTGTCTGTCTGTGTGACCCAGTATCTGGCCATGGCCTTCATGGGCGTTGGCGGCGCTCTTCTCCTCGTCGGCTTCCTGGGCTGCTTTGGCGTCGCTGTTGGCATCGGCTGCTTCATCTACCTGGTACGGCTGTGCTGAACCTCTGGCGTCGCTGTTGGCATCGGATGATGATGATGATGATCTACCTGGTACGGCTGTGCTGAACCTCTGTGTTTTCATTATTGTTTTTAACTTCCTGTGGCACTGACGATGATGATAATGTTGGTGGTGATGATGGTGATGATGATGATGATGATGATGATCTATATGGTACGGCTGTAGTGAAACTTGTGCTTCCATTCTTGTTCTGACTTTCTGTAACACCGATGATGATGATAGTAATGATGATGATGATGATCGCAATGACGATGATGATGATGATGATGATGAATAATGATGATGATGATGATGATGGTGATGATGATGATAGTAATAATATTAATAATGATAATAGTAATAGTAATGATAATGATGATGATGATGATTATGATAATATCGATGATGATGATGAGAAGAAGAAGGATAAGAAAGAGAAGAAGAAGAAAAAGAAAAAGCAGAAGAACAATAAGAACAATAGCAGTAATGATAGTAATGCTGATGATGTATGTGGTACAGCCATGGTGAACCTTCTCTTTCATTCTTGTTCTGGCTTTCTGTAATGCTGCTGATGATGATTATGACGATAATGATGATGGTGAGGATGATGATGATGATGATGATGATGATGATGATCAGAAATGTGGTACGGCTTTGGGGAACTTTGTGCTTTCATTCTTGTTCTGACTTTCTATAATGCTGCTGCTGCAGCAGCAGCTGCTGCTGCTGCTAATGATGATGATGATGATGATGATGATGATTGCGCAAAGAAGAAGAAGAAGAGGAGAAGGAGGAGAAGAAGAAGAAGAAGGTGATGATGATGATGATGATGATGATGATGATGAGATGATATAAATAATGTAGATGATAAGAAAAAGAAAAAAAAACAAGAAGAACAAGTACAAGAAAAAGAATGATGATGATGACGACGACGACGACGGCGATGATGATGATCATGATCATGATCATGATGTTGATGATGTTGATAGGTCATTTATGTAACATTTTGTAAAATTTCGAAGCGCTTTACAATACAAAAATAATATATGTTGGAAAGTTTCTCTTTCACACACACACACACACACACACACACACACACACACACACACACACACACACACACACACACACACACACACACACACACACACACACACACACACACACACACACACACACACACACACACGCACGCACACACATTCACACACACACTCGTTCACACATACGCTCGTTCACACATACACATATAAAGACACACACGCGCCCGCGCACTCACACACTAATATTCATGCGCGCGCACACACAGGCACACATATGCACTCACACAAAACATGCCTACACACAGGCACGCGTGCGTGCACAAACACACACACACACATGTATGCATACACACAGACACACACACGCATGCGCACACGCACATTCATACACACACATACACACACACGCACTCACTCACTCACACATACTCGTTCACACACACACACACACACACACACACACACACACACACACATACAGAGATACACACACGCGCGCGCTTGTGTGTGTGTGTGTGCGCGCGCGCGCGCGCACATACACACATGCACGCACGCACGCACGCACACACACGCTATGAACTGCAATGTAGGCTGCATTGTGCACTGGCGGTGGGCAACACTGAAACGGTGACGGGTGGCTGGCCACACACAGTGCCCTGACAGCTGACGACGATTGCCCCTCAATCCGAAGAATGGTATCAGTCACTATAGAGGCGGCAACACCACAGGCATTAGCCACACAGGGGAAGCGCAAGTAGTGACTAAATTAATGACGATCTCTAGTGGAAACGTTATTACCATCGCGCACCAACAGCATCATCCAGGCGGCCACATCGCCGTTGTATGGGTGATTCTGGGGTGGGGTTGTTCGAAACTCCACTGAGCCATTTCGGTACAAGATTTCATGTTTCATTTTCTTTCTTTTGTTTGATGTTGTTGAATTTTTTTTTTTTTTTATCCTGGATTTGTTTGTTCGAAACTCCGCTGGTCCATTTCGCTACATGTTTTTTTTTCTTTCTTTCTTTCTTTTTTTTTTTTTTTTTTTTTTTTTTTGACTGGAAGTTATTTCGTTTTGACTACTCTTTCAGGAAAGGCTTCGAATGACACTTTCAACCGTTCTCCCGTGTACGAACGTATGCATACATTTTGCATATCGCATCACCAACTTTCGGAAGAGGCCAGCTTAGCCGTTGGCGTGGCATGTCACGCACACACGCACTCTCCATTGAAAAAAAAAAAAAGAAAAAAAAAAGAATCGGTAAAGAGAGGACGGGGGGGGGCGAGATGAGGATGGTGGTGGTGGTGGTGGTGGTGGTGGAGGGGGGGGACAGGGAAGGGGAAGTGATCGATGATCAGGATACAGAATGTAGCGCCAACAAGGAAGCTCTTTTGCCGGCTCTATCCCAGTAGGCACCCCATTGTGTAACGAGAGGATGGATTGTAGTGCGCTTAACGTTTGATCTCTACTAAAGTAAGGGACCCATACAAGTACTTAGTACACTAACAATGGCCGCCTGTACATCCGTCTGATCGTGTGAATACAGCACAGCTCTCAGTCCATGACCACAGCCAGTGCTCCGCCACCACCACCCACCCCCCCCCCCCCCCCACACCACCAACAGCACCACCTCCCCTCTGCTTCCCCCTTCCAACCCCTGGAAGTACCAAAGCATTCATTTGTGTTTTCTTCTGTTTTGTTCTGGATTCCTGTGTGTAGTATTGCATCATCTTCGCTCTACTCGTGGTGGCTCAGCTGGCGGGCTTCGGTTACGTTCAAATCAACAAGGACCAGGTCAGGAACTTCGCCTGTGTCTTTGTGAGGAATGGTACTGCCTCGTGTGTCACGTTGTGTGGCATTGAGAGATGGATCGTCTGTCTTGTCTTGTGAGGATGTCTTGTGGCTTGTGGCAGGATGGGTGCTGCCTTGTGGCGTGTTGGGTGGCATTGTGGGCATTGAGAGATGGATGTCTGTCTGTCTGTCTTGTGAGGATGGGTGCTGCCTTGTGGCATGTTGTGTGGCATTGTGGGCATTGTGAGATGTATTGTCTGTCTGTCTTTGTGAGGAGTTGTGCTACCTTGTTGACATGTTGTGTAGCACTGCAGGCATTGCCAAATGCATTGTCTTTATCTTGTTGGTGCTGCCTTGGTGACATGTTGTGTGGCATTGTGGGCATTGTGAGATGTATTGTCTGTCTGTCTTTGTGAGGTGGTGTACCTGGCGTTGTGTAGCACTGCAGGCATTGCCAAATGCATTGCTTTATCTTGTGAGGATTGGTGCTGCCCTAGTGACAAGTTGTGTGGCGTTGGGGCATGAAGTGCATTGCCTGTCTTGTGGCAGGATTGGTGCTGCCCTGTGGCATGTTTTGTGGCCTTGAGAACACTGCAGTGCATTGTCTCCCATCGAGCGAGTTGGGTTTGTCATTTCTTGCATTGAATTGGATTGTTTCGTGTTGTGTCGACCTGTATTGTATTGCACTGTATTGTGTTGTATGGTCTTGCATTGTTTTGTCCTGTACTCAACGCATCGTGTTGCGTTGTGTCGTAGTGTATGGTATTGCATACCTTTTCGTCTTGTTATTATCGTCTGTTGCAACAGTAGTGTGCGACTCTTTGCATTCTATGCTTCTACACAGTGCTACTTCAATGCATTTTGCTCTCATTCAGTGAGTTAGAATGTGTTGTATTGTTGTTAATTGTGGATGTAATTCTTCTAACCACAGCAGTGATATGCCTGTTTAGTTCATTGACCGATTCACCAAAGACAGATTCACAATCAAACACAGACACAAAGAACCTTAGTAATCCTTAAAATGCATCAGGCACTTCTGTTTAATCTAAAATGACCCATTAATACACTGCAGATAATAGTTTGTGCACGTTCTGGCAGAGGCAGTAAAGAAATCCATACGCATATGCACGCACGCATGCACACACACACACACACACGCGCGCGCGCATGCACGTACGTGCATGCACGCATGCAGACACGCGCGCGCACACACACACACACACACACACACACACACACACACACACACACACACACACACACACACACACACACACACACACACACACACACACACACACACACGCGCGCGCGCGCGCGCGCGCATGTACGCACACACATGCGCGCAGGGCTGGACGAAAGGTGGGGTTTGGGTCCGAGGGTTCCGGAAACCCTGCACTGGCAGGGGGGGGGAGACATTTCTATCGAGTTGTCCCCCGTGCCCCCCCCCCCCCCCCCCCCCCCCCTGGAGAAGGACCCCCCCCCCCCCCCCCCCCCCCCCCCACTTCAGAATGCCCTCCCCTCTCCCATCCCCCTTTCGCCTTCCCCCCACCCCACCCCCCCATAACTTGTCCAGTCCTGGTGTGCACGTGCTTGTGAGCATCTTTCGTGGTATGTTCAATGAGTTAGAATGAGACTATAAACCAAGGTTCCGTGTGTGAATGTACACACGTAAAATCCCATCACCAACTTTCGGTAGAAAAAACGCCAGTTTGGCCCTTGGTATGGATGACACGTTACACATGGCATGCACCCTGCGTGAGAAATGGAAAGAATGAAGTAAGTAAGGAAACTGAGTGTGAACGATATTGAACAATATTGACTGGATGACACGGGGGGGAAAACGACTGAATGAAGCGCCAGCTGGCAGCTCTATCCAGATAGGCAGTCCGTTGCATAACGAGTGTGGACTATAAAGCGCTTAGAAGATTGATCTCTAGTCGAGGATAGGCGCTATATAAGTATTCATAATAATAATATATATAATAGAAACTTTAACTGAAACTACAATAAAGATGACAAGAAAATAAGAAACAAGTGGGGTAACTCTTATACCTACGATGAAATAATTACAGACCCGTAACTCCAAACGAATGCTGGTGACGACGGCAAATCGCCTAGCGATATATAGCAGAAATGACGACAGAGAGCACACAGAACAAACCAAAGAGATGTTCCACGCTTGCCGATATACTCTGTACCTGACACATCAACACGGCAACAACAGCTGGAGAAACGAAACTAATAACTCATTAACATTTAGTCAAGACTGGTACAGCCTTTTGGATCTTTTCGATGTGGAATCCATTTTGTGCCCCAATTTGAGGAGATAAGTGATTGTTCGTTTTTCGTTTTCATTTTTCTTGAATGTTGTTCGTCTTGCCTGGAGAAGACCCAAGAGGTCGAGACGCGTCGTGTTTTATCTTGTAATTTGTTTGTCTCTTTCTTTCGGCGGAGCAGTAATTTTCTTTTAACCTCACTTAAAAACTGAAACGGAACAGGCCTCCCGACTTTGAATCATCATCCCCCCCCCACCCCCACCCCCCCCCCACCTCCGCCCTAAGTTAGCTTCAAGCTCGAGTGATTTTAAACGAACTCTTACTGCACTGTTATGCCTGATCCAAGAAACAGTAGATCGGTCCCAAAATTTAGAAAGAGAGGGGGTTGTTACCGCCAAGGACATAGACAACCAATGTACAGGACAAAAAACGCATTTCGGCCTCTTGGGTCTTCTTCAGGAAAAAGAAAACAAAAAAATCTAACATTTAGGACAGTCGAAACAAAGAACGAGGAACCACTTATCTTCTCGTATG
>JADBJO010005666.1:70000-90000 GCA_016801955.1 Conus betulinus | reverse complement strand
TCATCATCATCATCATTATTCATCATCATCATCTCTCTGGTACAGGGCTGCCTGGATGCCCTGAGAAACTATATCTTCACCAGAGGCACCATTGCCATTATTGTGTCAGTCATCATCCAGGTTCTTCAGGTGAGCACTCTTTTGCTCTGTTGCTGAACATATATTTCATTAGAAAAAGGTAGAGGTGATATCAGATAATGAAGGAAGAGGGTGTAAATGTGGGTTTTTTTTTTTTTTTTGTTTTGTTTTTTTTTTTTTTTTTTTTTTTTTTTTTTTTTTTTTTGGGGGGGGGGGGGGGGAGGGGGGGGGTAAGAAATGGGGGGGAAAGGGTGGTGGGAACAGACAGCGACTTGCAGGAAGGGATAGGGGAAGGGCGCAAATTGACTGATATGTTCATGAAGGGCTTAGTTAATGTTGGCACTTTAACCTTCCCTTCTTCACCCCCCCCCCCCCCCCCCCCCCCCCCCCCCCCCCCCCTCCGATTCTCCCATCGTGCACACGCAAACACAACGCATACCGTAGGCAAGCAGAGACAGTATGGACTAGAGGGAGTATTGTACAGGGGGGAGTATCGAATAGCTTGGGTTGGGGAGGGTGGGGGGAGGGGTTCTATCGTTATGGGAAGTATCAAACTGACCTTGATCTTTCGTCCTGACAAGATCTCTCGACATGGGCTGGAATCTTGCCAGTCTCACCCGCAGAACCACACTTCGTTGTTGCTGAGCTGCGATATCACAGGCTGACTTGACTTTTAACCGAATGTAGATTTCTCCTTCCTGTCTCGGTTGCTTCCCCTGCTTTTTCAATGACGATAGAGCGAGGCGCAACCTGTCGCGTTCCTTTGCTCATGATAACCACATGACAATCTCAAACAAAAAACGAAAAAAAAAAATTAAAGCAAAAATTACTGTGCCACCGAACAAAGACACAAACACATTTGAAGACAAAACACGACGACGTGTTTCGACCTCTTTGATCTTCTTCAGGCAAAACAAACAATATTGAAGACAATGATGAACGAACAGTCACTTATCTTCTCAACTTGGTGTGTAAAATGGAAGTATCTACATGCATTTTGTATCCAATTTTAAAAAAAATGGAAAATTAGTCATTTTTTTTTGTCTCGTAATTTGTTTATCTCTTTCGCTTGGTAATTTTCAGAATTTTGTCAAATTAATTTTTCTTCCAAGTTTGTGACAGTGTCCGCCTACAGTCACCTTACTTTGAAACTGATCTCAAAAGAAAATATCAATGGCTTTTTGACGTCCAGAGCTGGAAGGCAAGAGTACTGTCACAACACCAGTTTGTTCTGTCGTCGATTTTGCAGTTCAGGAAATCCAGGTTTAAGCCGGGAAGTGAAAGTGTATACTAACGGAATGTGTGTGCGACATTGTGTGCGATGACCGTGCTGACTTTAACGCAGACGTTCTTTTTCTCTCGTGGGCTCCACACACACACACACACACACACACACACACACACACACACACACACACACACACACACATATACACGCTCGCGCACGCACGCATAAGCGCGCGCGCGCGCATACACACATGAGCGCGCGCACACACACACACACACACACACACACACACACACACACACACACACACACACACGCACGCACGCACACACGCACACGCACACGAACACTCCACGTCACCTCCGCCACCCAATTCGAAAAAAAAGTTGTGCTCTTATGAGGAAAAAAAAAAGAGTGATTTCTTCACTTCGAATGCACTGGACTTATAGTTTTGATATCAATACGCAATGGAATGCCCTGTGCGTGCCTGCACCCTGTGTGAACACAGCGCAGGCTTCCAAGGGTGGTGTGCAGGATTGCTCCCAGCTGGTTGGTTTGGTGGGCTGAGGACAAGTACTTCCCTGGGTCCTCCCCGCACCTTCGGCTGTATCTTTTTCTTATCTTTCTTCTCAACACGTTGTGCCCAAAGCGTCAAAAAAAAAAATGGTAAAACTTGTTGTTGAACCATCCGTAACACACGGGTAAATTGTGGACAAGTAACGTTTTCCTTTATCACATATATAAGGCGCGTGATGCAAATGTCTTTAATAAGACGTTTTTTTGTTTGTTTGTTTGTTTGTTTGCTTGTTATTTTTTTTTCTGTTTGACGACTTGACCGATTTTCTTGGTCTGATTTCGGTTTTTTGTGTGTTATGGTTTTTTTTTTGGTGTGTGTTTCTGAACAGCTGGTGGCTGTGTGTTACGCCGCTTGCATTGAGAAAAGCTTCTCTGATGATGATCTGGCAGCAAAGCTCCAGATGAAGTGACCTTGGTCCACTGGGTGAGAGGTATGCGCGCGCGCGCGCGCGCGCGTGTGTGTGTGTGTGTGTGTGTGTGTGTGTGTGTGTGTGTGTGTGTGTGTGTGTGTGTGTGTGTGTGTGTGTGTGTGTGTGTGTGTGGTGTGGAATGGAGAGTGGGATGATGAAAAGCACTGCAGTGTGGGGTGGAGTAGTGCGGTGGATTAGGTTATAGTGTGGGGTGGGGTGTTGTAGTGGATTAGGGTATAGTATGGGGTGGGGTAGTGTAGTGGATTAGGTTATAGTGTGGGGTGGGGTGTTGTAGTGGATTAGGGTATAGTATGGGGTGGGGTAGTGTAGTGGATTAGGTTATAGTGTGGGGTGGGGTGGGGTGTTGTAGTGGATTAGGGTATAGTGTGGGGTGGGGTGGTGTGTAGTGGATTAGGGTATAGTGTGGGGTGGGGTGTTGTAGTGGTGGATTAGGGTATAGTATGGGGTGGGGTAGTGTAGTGGATTAGGGTATAGTGTGGGGTGGGGTGTTGTAGTGGATTAGGGTACAGTATGGGGTGGGTAGTGTAGTGGATTAGGTAATAGTGTGGGGTGGGGTGTTGTAGTGGATTAGGGTATAGTATGGGGTGGAGTAGTGTAGTGGATTAGCGTGTAGTGTGGGGTGGTAGTGTAGTGGATAGGCTGAGTCAGGGGGTAGTGTGTGGTGAGGTGTGTGTGGTGTGGTGTAGTGTAGTGTAGTGTGGGATGGTGTAGTGCAGTGTGGTGTGGTGTGGTGTGGTGTAGTGTAGTGGATTAGGGTGTAGTCTGGGGTGGGTAGTGTAGTTGATTAGAGTGTAGTGTGGGGTGGGGTAGTGTAGTGGATTAGAGTGTAGTGTGGGGTGGGGTAGTGTAGTGGATGTAGAGTGTAGTGTGGGGTGGGGTAGTGTAGTGGATTAGGATGTAGTGTGGTGTGTGTAGTACGGTGCTGTGTTATTTGACGTGATACGGTATTGCATAACGGAGCGTAGTGTAGTAGCGTGGTGTGATGTGGCATGATGTAGTATAGTGCTGTGTTATTTGGTATAATATGGTGTCGTGTCGTGTTATGTGATGTGATGTAGTGTTGTAGCCTGGTGTAATGTGGTTTGATGTAGTATGGTGCAGTGTTATTTGATGGGATATGGTATGGTTTGTAGTGTAATGTAGTAGCGAGTGTAGTGTGATGTAGTATGGTGCAGTGTTATTTGATGGGATATGGTATGGTGTAGTGTAATGTAGTAGCGAGGTGTGATGTAGTATGGTGCAGTGTTATTTGATGGGATATGGTATGGTGTAGTGTAATGTAGTAGCGAGGTGTGATGTAGTATGGTGCAGTGTTATTTGATGGGATATGGTATGGTGTAGTGTAATGTAGTAGCGAGGTGTGATGTGTGTGTAATGTAGAATGGTGCAGTGTTATTTGATGGGATATGGTATGGTGTAGTGTAATGTAGTAGCGAGGTGTGATGTGGTGTGATGTAGTATAGTGCTATGTTATTGGATGGGATATGGTATGGTGCAGTGTAATGTAGTGTAGTGTAGTGGCGTGGTGTGATTAGGTATAGAGTGTTGTGGTTGTGGTGTGCTGTGATGTGGTGTGTTGTAGAGTAGGGTCGAATGGAGTGGCATAGTTGAATGTAGCGTAGTGAAGCGAAGTGTGACAAGGTACGTGAGCAGCACAATTTTGGCGTGTAATGATGTGCAGTGTGGGGAAGTGAGGTGTAGTGTAATGGTGTGTAGTGTAGCATTGTTTTGTGGAATGTGGTGTATATCGGTGTGCGTGGGTGTGTGTGTGTGTAGTGTAGTGTAGTGCAATGCAGTGCAGTGCAGTGCAGTGTTGTTGTGTGTAGTGTAATGTAGTTTGACATAGTGTAGTGGATTGTTGTGTAATGTACTGTGGTGTTCTGTAGCGCTTCGTAGTGTAGTGTGTGTGTAGTGTAGTATAGTGTAGAGTAGCGAGGTGTAGTGCGGTGTTGTTCTGGGTAATGTGGTGAAATGTGGTGAAGTGTGACGTACTGTGGTGTGGTGTGCGATTTAGTCTAGTCTAGTCTAGCCTAATCAAGTGAAATGTAGTGTCATGTAATGTCGTGTAATGCACGTTCACACGCATGATGATAATAGTGCGGACGATGTGGAGATATATAGACGACTGTGATTCGGATACTAGACCATTGTTGATTGATGGATAGATTCTTTCAGTGAATTATTGACATGATCAACAGTTTCCAGTGATAGACTACATCAGTGTGGATTTTCTGTTTCAGTACCATGCTTTTCCAACTCCAAGGCCGGGTATATTTTCAATCTAAAATCGCTGCAGAGGAATACTATATGTTCTTGTGTGTATTTCATAATGTAGGTCTCGATGAATAATTAAACAGAGCAAATTACATACCGCCGCTGAGGTCGAAGCAAAAAAAGGAGAGAGTCTAAGTCCCTGCTATGCAAAATAAAAATACTAGCTTCATTCAAAAGGGTTTCTTTCTTTATGTTGTCCAAGAATAAAATATATGAAGATCATTACGTTTTGTCTTCTTTAGGCAGGTCAGACTAAGATTTTTTTCTCATAATTTCGTCAAAGAATATAATTTTGAAAAATCATTATGTTTTGTCTTCATTGCGCATGCGAGACTATAAAATGTTTTCTTTGTGCTGCTCTGTTTAATCGTGCGTGTGTGTGTGTGTGTGTGTGTGTGTGTGTGTGTGTGTGTGTGTGTGTTTGCACACGGGCACATTTGCACCAACATTACACGTTAGTGCGCGCTCTCACACACACACACACACACACACACACACACACACACACACACACACATACACACACTACTTTAGATCTTTGCATTTCCTTTTAAACCATGATTTCTAAACCTTTGTCTAAGCCTGTTCCACTTTTCGCCGGCTGCTCTGGAGGTCAGTTGGATTACGACTCTCTTTAGTGGACGGTGAAAATACTTCAGAATTACGGATGACCCGTTTGTGCTAAAAACTCATAGGTGAACCCGTACAACTTGTTCGGTTCTACTTCGACAGTGATCCGAATGAATGATGATTAGCTAGATGCGTAATGATGGCGAATCTCCTGCTCTGCTGTTGCCTACATTTTAGAATCTCGGAGGATGTTTCTCTTGTCAGTTCTCGTCAAAATCCCCAGGAGGTCAGCCTGATGCTGACACAGACTGATCTGACATGACCACGAATCTGTACCTTGTGGTACATTACAATAAAGTGCAATACGATACCGTATCTTGTGTCCCGGTATATGCCACTTTGGAAGTGATAAAGTTCTACTTCGTGGGATTGGAAATAATTTGTTGAAAACATGTCTGTTTGTCATGTAGCTACAGTAATCCTATGGTTTCATTTTGAAAAAAAAGAAAAAGAAGAAAGTTTGAATGCTTTTTTAGCAAGTAAAAAAAAAAAATTTAAACCCTACTTTCTCTTACCTGTTCAAACCCAGTACCATGCACAGGAAAAAAAAAAACTGTGACGTCACTCGTGGGGCTGTCTGATTTTTTTTTTTTTTCTGATATTAACAATTCCAATAAGATTTTAACGACAAATAGGCTTGTGATTGTGACGGACCGTTTCCCGTCCAGTCACAAATTTTTGTGCAACCGTGCTAACCGAAGGGAGTCGTCCGGAAGCCGGTTGAAAAGTTTCCCCGACTGCTGCTCACCTGCGCTCTGTTTAAGCCGGGTGGGTTGAAACGGTTAGGCAGTCTCTGCAGTGATTCCGGCAACGCAACTACCCCAGAAGCCGAAAGAGAGACTCCCATCTGTTTTTGGTGGCACTCAGGTATTTACCATTCAATCTATCATTCGTTGTTCAGTGTGTCACTAAGGGTATTCCAGTCACAGAGGACTGTTAGAAATTAAAGTGGATCTGTTGCGCTTTGTCTTTGGTCTGGGACTGTGGAGAACATGTGTGTGGGTCTTCTACGCTCACAGTTGACCGTAAGCTAACAGCAGTACACACTGCCTTGCGGATGTAACCTACTCGTTCTTTCCCAGAGCCACTCACATGGCACGTGTGTTGCCTATCACACCAGTTCTTGCTCGCGTGCCCTTCAGCCAAATTCCCACGTACTGGAAAATGCATTGTTATCAGCATGTGGGCTCTCTCTCTCTCTCTCTCTCTCTCTCTCTCTCTCTCTCTCTCTCTCTCTCTCTCTCTCTCTGGGAAAAAAGTGAGGCAGAAGAATTATGCGGACGAAAATCACTGAAAATGGCAGAAATACTGTGTGCGGGAAGATGATTTAAAAAACTAATGTGCTTGAAAACGTTGGCGAAACAAAACAAAAAAAAAAAAAATGGAAAAGTAATATGACGAAATGTGGAAAAAGAAAAAAGAGGAGGAACCTACGGAAAAAGTACTCGAGAGGGAAATCTAATATCGCAGAAATGTGTCATGCTCTTCGATCACAAGCATGGGCTTAATTTCGCTTACCGGCACTTAATGTTTTCACTAATTAATGTCTCTGATTTGTAATGTGCTCTTGCAAATCACTCATATGTTGTGAGGCTCTTGTTTCCAAAGGTGTTGCCCAGAACAGAAAATCAACAGTCACAGAATTTGAAGGTGACTGGAAACTCGGCAGGGTCGTTTATCAATTGCTCACAGGAGATAAAGATAATGACGGTCGTCAGTCTGAACATTTAAAATCTACTATAGAAATCATAGGACCCTCGTCCTTATACGAACACTTTAACATCTACTTAAACCACACACACACACACACACACACACACACACACACACACACAGATGTAGTTTCTCTCGCCTGTGTAAAGCAGAATTCGAGTATTTGATGCACCATTACATAAATGTGAGTCAGTCTGTGTGCTTGATAAGTATCATTATGATTAAACACACACACACACGCGCGCGCACACACACACACACACACACACACACACACACACACACACACACACACACACACAAAGCGAGCACTACGGTTTAATGTTACAGAAGTGAACACGCGATGGTGTCGAATTCATACAGCCATCTTTCCATCAGGACTTCCACAAAACTTGGTATTTACTGTTCATCAGCAGTTTCAGTAAATTCTATCGATTAGATTGTGATGAGTTGAATTGTGAAACGGGTTCATTACGGGAAAGACTTGTAATCAGTCAGTTACAGCATCTGCCAGTGGAACTGACAGGAGTTTGTACCATTCTTGGGGTCGGGTTTGAACTGGTAGAAAACCCAGTACGTTTATCATGCCAGAAAGAACAACACACACCCGACGGTGCGGATGGGACCCAGAGAAGTACTGTACTCAAAATGCCGAATAAATCGGCTGGAAACAATTCTGCACCACCCTTGAAGCCTGCGCTGTGTTCACATAGGCTGCAGGCACGCACAGGGCATTCCATAAACACGTGAAGGGCCGTCACAAATGCTGTCTGGCAGATGTTGCGCATAATGGCCACCGGATGTGACACGACAAAACTTCCACGGGAACGTTCCTAAGAGTGCACCAGTCCTTATTTCATGACTGCAAAGCCCACCGGCAAAAAAAAAATGCCACCATCAAGCAACTGCCATGTGCATCCCGCAGCCTCACTAGTTGCTGTTCCGCTGACAGGCGAAGACAGTACAACTCCAGACACGGCCAAGCTTTCGCCATGAGGTCTTACGTGCTCTCCGACGAGAATCCCAGGTCAGTCTTTCCCATTGTCAACAGGACTTTCCCCGTGGTCAGTGAGTCGTTCCTCACCGTGACTGGACCTTTGTCCTGAGTCGGTTTAAAAGGCAGACAAAGAAGAAGAAGAAGAAAAGAAAAGAAAGAAGAAAAGAAGAAGAAGAAGAAAAAACCCAGTCTGTTTACCATGCAGCAAACAGATACCTGACTCAGATCAGGGAAGATTAATGCGGCTGAAGGAAATGATGGGCTCCACCTTCCATCACGCCGTGCTCAGACACGATGAACCTCTATCAGTTCACTTCGCTCTCGACTGTCACGTAATGGGACAAGAACTTTTTTTTTTCAAGTTACATATGTTGAAAAAAAAAAGTACCTGGGCTTACCATATCAAAATATTTACTGTATGGAGAAAACATGTCGACTTTCTCTAGCAATAAATTCTAGCTTCTCCCTAGTGCCTAATGTCACTGCAATTCAGACATATTGAGGAAGGCAGAGGACCATAGAAAGAACATGAAGAAAAAGCACAATCTAGCCAAGTTACGTAAAGCGGTTTAGAGACATACTGGGTAAGCATCGGTTTCACAAAGTGATGAAGTCAAGGCGTAATTGAGACGCATTTGTTGAGAAAGCTGGTCAGCACGCCCACTGACTGACCATGTACCACGAGCCAGGGTTTATCCTATAAACGACTGTGATATGTTCACAGAGTGTTACAAATGCAAATGACAGGTACTAAATAATTCATCATTTCATGCTCTCTCTTCCACATCGCACACACACACACACACACACGGGACTTCATGTATAAGGCAAGAGGAACAACTCGTTTAACAATCAGCGTGCACTTGGCTTTACTTTCCCATGAATTGAGAGAGCCCGTCTCTCTCTCTCTCTCTCTCTCTCTCTCTCTCTCTCTCTCTGACACACATCTGAGTGGATGGTCTAGTCAGTTTTACGATTTTTTTAACCTACTGTATCACTCCTGTGTGTAAGGGCATTAGGAAATGCTACGATTTATTTGTTTTTGTTAACCTTTATTTTCATAAACAGTGGGAATAATGAATGTTTACTATTACGTTTGTTTGCAAGGAAAGGAAGAGGAAAATATTGATGATCTGTTTTACGCCACTGGTCACTGGAAAGACTTCTGACTCGTCTCCATCATCCAGTACTTTCACCATCATGCCGTCGTGGAACTGTCGGACGATCGCAAGAAACCTGCTGGGACAGCCAAATTTCTCCATGATCTTCCACAAGCCATCTCTGCTGACCGTATCGAAGGCCTCGGTCAGATCGACAAAGGTCACAAACAAATCGCTCTGCTGCTTTTGGCAATTTTCCTGGAGCTGTCGTGCATCAAATATCATGTCCGCAGTTCCACGTTCTGCACGAAAGCTACACTGGCGTTCTGGGAGGAGACCCTGCTCAAGGTGTAGTAGAAGGCGGTTGAGCAGGACACGAGCCAAGATCTTCCCAGCTATGGACAAGAGAGAGATGCCTCAGTGATTGTCGCAGGACTGGCAGTTGCCTTTTCTTTTCGTAGCTGTGGAGAATGTTGGCATCTTTCAACCGTTGTGGGACCCTCTCTTCATTCCACATGGACTGGAAGAGCTGAGTCAGCTTCTGTGTCAAGCCTGGGCCTCCTGATTTGTTAAGTTCGGCTCGGCAGGGATTGCATCAGATCCTGGCGCTTTGCCACAGGAAAATTTGTTTGATTGCCTTTCTGACTTCTTCTTCTGTGTGTGTGTGTGTGTGGGGGGGGGGGGGGGGGGGGGGGGGGGGGGGGGGGGGCGGTTGTCAAGGTCTCGCCTGATCTCCACTCGAGATAGGCGTGCAATGCCCTCGTCGTTGATTGAGGCAGCGCGGTGAGAACCTGGTTAAAGTGTTCAGCCCATCTCTCCAGAATCTGCTTTTTTTTCTGTCAGCAGCTGGGTCCTATCTGCAATGAGGACAGGGGAGGAGCCGGAGGACTGGGGTTCATACACAGCCTTCAGAGCATCATAGAAACGCTTGGTGTCATGACTGTCTGCGTAGCTCTGGATTTCATCGGCCTTTATGCTGAACCAGGCATCCTGCATTACGCGAAGCCTCTTCTGCACTTTTTGTTTTGCGCTGGTGGAGGCATCTTCCTTAGCGTGATGTGGGGTCATTCTCGTGCGCTCTGAACAGCTGGTGTTTCTCTGACAGCAGTGTCTGCACTTCTGCGTCATTCTCATCAAACCAGTCTTGGTTTCTACGGGTTGCTGGGTCCGAGGTGTTCGAGGGCAGTAGAGTGGACCACATCTCTGAAGGCCTCCCATTGCTCTTCAATGCTGATGTGGTCATCCTCTCGTGTCTTGGGCAGCCTACAATCTAGGTCATTGGAGAAACCTTCTGCAACTTTACTATCCTTGAGCTTGGAGACGTTGAGCCTCTTTGCAGTCTTCTGACCTTGAGGTCTTTGCATGGGCAGGATGCGGAGTTTAAACTTTGACACGATGAGGCGATGATCAGTCCAGCAGTCGGCACCACACATGGCCTTCGTCACTCTCACCTCTCGCGCATCTCTCTTTCTGGTGATGACATAATCAATCAGATGCCAATGCTTGGAGCGTGGGTGCATCCATGATGTCTTGTTGCGGTAGGGAGGCAGAACAGAGTGTTGGTGATGACAAGGGTCATGAGTAGCGCACTTCTTGAGAAACCATTGCTGTTGCAGTTGCCAGTACCGTGTCTCCCATTGATCCCTTCCCAGGTCTGGTGATTGGTCCCCTTCTGGCGTTGAAGTCCCCTAGGACGATTAGCTTCTCAGATGGTGGGACTGCTGCGATGAGAGTGTCTAGATCTTCGTAGAACTTGTCCTTGATGTCATCTGGGTTGGTCATTGTTGGGGCGTACGCGCTGATTAGTGTTGCACTCCCCTTGTTTCCAAGTGGACGCTGGAGTGTCATCAGGCGGTGGTTTATGCCCTCCAGGAGCTTGACAAGTTTCCGGGTGAAATGGAATCTGATGGCAAATCCCACGCCTGCCTCTCGTTGTTCAGTGCTGCAGCGTCCGCTCCAGAAGAATGTGTATCCTCCACCACGATCTGTGAGTTGGCCTTTGTACGCTAGGCGTGTTTCGCTAAGTGCTGCTATATCAACGTTGTAGCGAGGAAGTTCTTTGGCGACCAGTGCAGTTCTTCGCTCTGGTCTGTCTGCCTTGGCGTTGTCCAGCAGAGTTCGCACGTTCCACGTGCCGAGGTTGAGCACCTTTGTTTTTTCTTTTCTTCGTAATTCGACCACTGGAGGGGACACCCCGCCAGCCGCAGAATGCTGGCCAGGGTAAGGTGAAGCAGGCAATGTTTAGGGCGCCTTTTCTAGCCCCTTCCTCTTGCTGTGGAGATGAGCAGTGGGGGTCCTAAAAAGGGCTGCTCAGACACTCCGGGGGGCTGCCAAACTCCACTTCTGCTTCGTCCAGTAGAGAGCGACCACATGCCCTGAGCCGCCTGTGTGCAGGCCCGTGACTGACAGTTCCCGGTGTGTCCACACCTGCTGCCTTCGCCACTTGCCCATCGCCCCAGGACTTGAGGTTGCGCTGAGGGGTTTGAAGTCATGACTTGCGCTTGACTTGGATTATAGTGAGGGAGAGCTGCGCATCGTCAGCCTCACTCTCTCGCCCCAGTCCGTCTGTGTCCAGTGGCAAGACGAAATCGAGACGGCTGGAGATAGACTGGGGTGCAGTGGACGACCATGACGTCTTTTGTGTCTTGACACGCCCTGTGCGCTCCACAATGCGTTGCTGGAAATTGCCTTTCTGCCCGTTGAACCACAGTGGTTTCTTCCGCGCAGTCCGACGAATTCAGCTTTGCATACAAGGTAGACAAGCCCTAGAGTTGAGGGTCGGTGACCTGTCAACTTACCAGCTATGCTTGCGGTATGTCGCAAGATAGTGGAGACTGTGGGGGTGGGAACGTCCAGCTTCCCGTACAAGTCCAAAGGACTTGCCCACTGCCCTGAGAAATAGAAACACACACACACACACACACACACACACGCACGCACGTACGCACGCACGGCACACACACACGCACGCACACACACACACACACACACGTATGTATATATATATATATATATATATATATATATATTACTATAATGATGGAAGAATTGTTAACCTGCACTTGTTTTCCCCCACACTTAATTGTTCAGCATTATATTGTTTGGTCAATCAGTGGGTGATTGCATCTGTTAGGAGATCCAAGTAAAGGTTGATCTGTACAATTCTTAGCCGCCGACAATGCTTGGTTATTGAACAGCAGAGCTGACCTCACACCGTTCCATATCTTTTGATCTCCCTCGCATCCTTAAATGGATCCTCAAGCATAGGCTCAAAGATTGTCCCCTACATTTTATACTGTTTGCATAATGTTTTTAGTTTTCAGCAACTTTTTTCCTCTCCATACTTTTGTTTTATTCTATCTTTTCGCTGGCTGCTTTGGGGGCGCTGTTGGATTCTTTTCGAACCATTGGCGGTCAGAACACCACAGAATTATGGACCGTGGTGTGTCTCTATTTGACGCCAAGAGCACAGACACAATCAGCCCTGTCTCCCTGATGAGTCCGATCCAGCGGACGAAAGGCATCGGAGCAGGCGATACATATATCTAGATCTGTCTCCGAGAGGGATTGCGATGG
This sequence comes from Conus betulinus, assembly GCA_016801955.1. Lineage (NCBI taxonomy): Eukaryota > Metazoa > Mollusca > Gastropoda > Neogastropoda > Conidae > Conus > Conus betulinus. Next base: position 77,397 of record JADBJO010005666.1, on the reverse strand, counting down.
TTTCCTCATGCAGCTAGTGAAGGGTTTCCATATTTATGATAATGATTTTCCCATTTTTACTTTATCTTCATTTTTTTCCTCAATTTCAAATCTTTGCCAAGTCATTACTATAATGATGGAAGAATTGTTAACCTGCATTTGTTTTCCCCCACTACTTAATTGTTGAGCTATATATATATATATATATATATATATATGTGTGTGTGTGTGTGTGTGTGTAAAGGATGACTGACGGCATAAATTTAAAAAGAAAAGACAAGTGATGACGATGATGATGATGAAGAAAGCAAAGACACGAGTACTGAGCCGCCGAAAGAAGGAAGAACAAAAAAAAACAGATACAATGCGTTGCAACGTATCAGGTCTTCTGCAGTGGGACAAACGTTGGGGGGGGGGGGGGGGGGGGGGAACGAATAAGAGTCACTTACCTCTTAGACCTGGTGCAAACTGAGGCGTGGGTGAAAACCTAAACCTATTTAATGGCACTGAAGAAAGGGGGGAAAAGGTTAGAAAAGAAAAAGAAGACAAAAGATTGAATGATAGCAATCATTCAACAACAACAACAAACAACAACAAAAAGGAGGGTGGGGGGGAACAACAGCAACAATAATAATAATGAATCATAATAACAACAATAATAATGATAATAATACTAATAACACTGATGGTGATGATGATTGACAACGTAGACGACGACGATAATGATAATGAGGAGGAGGAGGATAATGACGATAATGATGATGATGATGATATTGATGATGATAACAATAGCTAGAAGAAGAAGAAGAAGAAGGACAACAACAACGATGACGACAACAACATCAACAACAACAGTAACTACAACAGCAACTAGAAGAAGAAGAAGAGGAGGAGGAGGAAGAAGAAGAAGAAGAAGAAAGGAATGAAAACTGACAAGTGAGCGAAAAGTTAAAATTACCACTCAGACAGAGGGAAAGGGTTGAGAGTGAAGAAAGCAAGTGGAAAAAATATATATGAAAGAACAAAATTTATATATGTACAAAGGTCTGTCCCCTCTCGGCACTTCCGGTGCTGACTGCCTACCGGCACCTGTTGCTGAAAACTTATCATTCTACCTTTAGGCTGGACTTAACTTGCTAATACTTGGTAAGCTGCCCTTCCGACTCCAAACAAGCTGACAGCGCCTCGGTAGAGAGTCGTAGTGGGAGTGGAGGTGGGCAACAGCCAGTTGATTCCAGCAAGTGGTGAGTGCACAGCGCAGATCTGCGGCAGTGCTGTTGCGGTGATTTTTTTTCTTTTTTTTTTTTTTTTTTCTTTTTTCGCTCACGCGAGTTTTGAGAACTTGCCACACGTTCTCGATCGGATTTAGATCTGGACTGGGGGGGGGGGGCACAAAAACATGGGAACTCTGTGCTGTCGCTTCCAGGTCTCGATGTGAGCCGAGCGGTGAACAGAGGCGTTGTCTTCTTGTAGGTACCAACGTTTGTCAGGGTAGTGGTCGGCAACAAACGGCAGAAAGGTTTTTTGTTTTTGTTTTTTTTTTTGGTTTTTTTTTTTTTTTACCCAGTACATTAGTGTACTTCTAATTGTTCATATTGCCTTCCACGAACGCCAGTGGCCCAACTCTGTCATACGAAATGCATCCCCGGACCATTAATTTCAATGTAGTCTTCAGGCCAAGATGGACGCTGCACAGAGAAAGCACTGACCGCTTCTCTTCGACTTTCCTCCATAGTTTTACACGTCCATTGGGCTTGATTACAATGGTCATTTCATCACTGACAATGACATTTTTCCACTGATCGTTCACAGTCCAGTGAAGTTTAGCCTACGTTTCCATGCGCGCGGCTGCGGGTCGGCTGCGGTTAGGTCGCGGTCATGGGGCGCGGCTGCGGCGAGGAAAACCGCGCTGTCGTGTTCCTTTTAAACATCGGCGGCAAGCGGTTGTTGCCTCTTCTCCGGCGTGTACCAGCATGCTCCACATTTGTCTCGTTTCGCTAGCGCACAACTCGATGATCAAGAACAGTTGATTTTGATATTGCTACTGTATCGCCAGCTGAAAAAGCGAAGAAAGAGAAAACATCGTTGGTGGGTGCGTGCACGGAACATTCCATCATCTGGTTTAAGAACTTCAACTGGATGGTGACCAGTTCAAGCAGTATTTTCGCCTGAGTTGTGAACAGTTCAGGCAAGTCCTCTTTGTAGTTGGGGACAGCCTGAAAAAGAACGTCACTAGGCGAGATGTCATGTCACCTAGGGAAAGACTCGCAATTTGTTTGAGGTAAGCCAGTGCCACGTTTTAGTTTGCGAACATGCTTGCATGCACCTTTTTGGATACGTGTATGAATGTATAAGCATAAATCGTGCACGTGTATGTTAAATTGCACGCGCGCGCGCGCGCGCTCGTGTGTGTGTGTATGTGTGCTCGTGTGCCTGCATGATTGTGTGTGTGTGTGTGGGTGGGGGGGGGGAGGGGTGGGTGGGGGTTATGTGTGCGTGTGTCACAGTGTGTCAGTGTGTGTGCATGTGCCCGCGCATGTGTTTGAGCGAGACTGTGTATCATTGTGTGTACTGTAAACTACCTTGTTAACCCCCACCATCCCTCTGCAATTCCAGGCTCTGATATATAGGTATCTAGAATATGTGCCAAACAGTTAATCAATACTGTGGAAGGTGCAAGTGGACATCTCTTCACTAAGCAGATTTGCCTTTATATGTGTCATTTCTTCATGTTTCTTTGGTGCAGCAGAAATGTACTAGATACTGGGCGCTAACATGGAGTACATGTGCGCGTGCACATTCAGTTCATGGACGTGTGTGTGTGTGCGTGGCGTGTGTGTGTGTGTATGGTCTTGATATACTGACAAAATTAGATACCAAAAAAATGATAAAAATCGGAAATAAAAATCAATGAAATAGAGAATATGAAATGGGGAAAAAGCGTGGAAATACAGACTAGAAGAAAAGAAAGTCAAAGATTTTAGATCATGCACACACACACACACACACACACACACACACACACACACGTCACACATGTAATGAACACGTGAACACAACTTTCACATGTGGTGAACTTTACTGGAATAGTGTATCTATGTTGCAAGGAAAATGACCAGTCTCCAAAATTAACGAGGCCACCACACTCTACCACACACAATGAAAACTCATACAACTTGGAAGAAAGAAATTCAAGCTAAGATTGAATTTATTTCTGTTGCTTGTTCTGATGAGGCCACCTTTGTCCTGTTTTTTCATTCAACTTTTTTAACGTACAAGGAATGATACAATAACATAAAAAGTTCAGTTCTACTTCTCACAAAGTTGCGTTTTTCCACATGCAAACACTAAGTTTAATTTAAAAAAAAAAAAAACAAGAGAGAGAAATTTGGGTCGGCACAAAATGAAAACGAGAGACCATCACGGCGAAACATAACTAACTTTTGAAAACAGTCATTTGTGCAGCTGTCACTCTGTGAAAACAGTCAGCAGACATGTCGTGTGCCACTCGCATGGCATCCGAAATGATGCCAGATGCTTCACTGTCTGCACACGCAAACTGATTTGGAGTCGGCAGGGGTGCAGGAGGTGCAAGAGGTGCTGTGAACTGGCTTCTGAGGAGCTGGATGATTGGGACTGGGGGCAAGTTAGGATTTTCAGCGTTAAAGAACAGCTGACTGATCTGCAGCTGCAGAGACGACTGAGTTTCTTCGGACATTTTCTCCATTCTGAGAGTGTAAGTTTCAAAGAAACTTCTTGCAACAGATTTCTGGTCTGCCTGTGCTGTGTTTGGTCTCTGTTGTTCCGTCCTTTGTCTTTTGTGAATTTCTATCAGTTCACTGATGGCACTGTCAAGGTTTTTTTCACCTCGTGCACCCTGATTCCGACTTTTGCCTTTTGGTGTGGAGCGGCGGAAGACTGGTCTGATGGACTGCTGAGTGGATGCTTGTGATACCGTGAATGCAGATGGTGTAGGTGAATCTGGCCTGTCCTCGTCTTCCTGTGTTTCTCGAAGCTGTGAGGCAACACTGGATCAGAAAACAAATGCAGTTGCACATGGTTTCAACGAACATGAAGGATTGAAACTGCTATAAATATGACTCCTAAGCACTTCAAGAAATCCATTGGATTCGACAGTTTAATTTTTAGACAGTGTGTGAGACATTCTAAATCAATGGAACTCACATTGAATTCGGGTTCCCTCTTCAACTGTATTGTTTTAAAGTGTACAATAAAATTAGAGACAATATTTGATATTGCACTGTATTTTAATGTACCTTTTTAACACCAGTGTTACTGTTTTTCAGATTTTTGGCTACAGGGGAGTCCTTCCGTTCTCTGTCATTCAGTTACCGCGTTGGGGTGACAACCGTCCACAGAATTGTTTCTGAAGTGTGCAAGGTACTTTGGGATCGACTGTCACCACTGCATCTGACCATGCCAGACAGCCATGACGACTGGAAACTGATTGCTGCCAATTTTGCCAGTAAGTGGAACTTTCCACACTGCCTCAGTGCTTTTGATGGCAAACATGTGGTAATGAAAGCTCCATCCAAGTCAGGATCTGTGTTCTTCAACTACAAAAGCTCATTTTCAACTGTCTTACTGGCTTTGGTTGATGCAGATTTACAGTTCATCTATGTTGACATCCGTTCTTATGGTCGTAACAGTGATGGCGGAATTTTCGCACATTCAACATTGGGCAGAGCAATGTCAAAGGGGGTTCTGAAGTTCCCCCTGATACCCCCCTTTCCCTACGCTGATAGTCTTGGACCTCTTCCTTACGTCATCGTTGCTGATGAGGCTTTTCCTCTCAGCAAACACATCATGAGGCCATTTCCAGGTCGAAGTCTGACATATGAAAAACGGGTTTTCAACTACAGACTGTCCAGAGCAAGACGAATAGTCGAAGGCGCCTTTGGCGTGCTGGTTGCAAGATGGCGGGTATTTCATTCAAAACTGGCTGTGCAACCACGCCTTGCAAATGACATCGTGAAAACAACAGTCGCCCTACACAATTTGCTGCAAATTCAGACCACCCCAGCAGAGGTGGCATCTCTACTACAGGAGATAGAGAACGTCGACCTGCAGGGTCTACAAAATGTGCAAAGTGTCGGAGGAAAACCATCTCTGGAACCTATGAGAGTCAGGGAGGCATTTATGAACTACCTCTGCAACATTAACCCTGTTCACTGGCAGAAGGCACATGTACAACGAGGCAGATTTGCTGAGGAAACATGTCGACAACTTACCTTCCTGAGACGCTCACAATGTCATCGTCTGCCTGGCTCAACGATTCGTCCGAATCCGTCTCCGCAGACAGTTCCTGCATGTTACTTTCTGTGCTGAAAACAACAATAATAATCCACCAGGTGAAAAAGAGAAAATGCACGTACGTGTGTGTGTGTGTGTGTGTGTGTGTGTGTGTTTAGTTTTACGTCTTTTCACATGGTGTGGCTTTAGACGATTGTGATATTTGTAAATGATATACATCAAGATGACATTGATACTATTACACAAAGGAAAACATAATTCAAAATAAAGCTTAAATCAGTGAACATGAACAACATAAATAATGTTTGATTAAAAAATACTGAAATCTCATACTAATGTACCAATAGGACTGCGAAGTAAATATTTTGACACATTAGCCAAAAATGAATGGTTTGAAGGTTGAGACTTATAATAATCAATTGTAGGATTATTTTGGTAACTGAAAATTGGGTAAGTACTGCCGCATAATGGGACAATTAAATAGTACATGAAATCTTAAAGTTTTTCCCCACATATGCATTTTGCAGCATCAACATATTTACATTTTAATGAATTATAATTAAGTCTAAAACAAAACTGTTAAGACATGCTGTAAGAGGTGTGCCGATTTATAGTATAACCCACCCGAGCTTTGGTGTCTTTTTCTAACAGATTATAGCACTCCCTTACAGACAATGGAATTTGAACGTTTTCACAACTAATTATTTGACAACAATAGCCACTTACACTTTCAGATATTCACTCTGTGTGTGTGTGTGTGTGTGTGTGTGTGTGTGTGTGTGTGTGTGTGTGTGTGAACATTTCTAACATCAAGATTATTAATTCCTTTTACAGTTGAAAATGTCCTATGAAGAGTTTTCTTATGCCTACCTGTTTCCTTCAATAAATTTGTCTTAAAAAGACATCATGTCCATCAAAGGCCACTTCTGTGGGTTTATGGCAGCCTGTCCACTTTTACTTGTTTTCAGAAGCCTTTTCTTCCTGACATACATGTCACGCTGGTTTTTCCATTTCTTTTTCCACTCCTTGCCTGTGAGTGAAAGAAAGGTTTATTTAAAAGTAAGTCAACATTGTAGTATAACTCACTCATTCTCTCTCTCTCTCTCTCTCTCTCTCTCTCTCTCTCTCTCTCACTTTCTTCTAACAAGTGCGCGTGCGAGCACACACCCACACAAACACACACACACGCGCGCGCGCGCGCGCAGAGAGAGAAAAAGAGAGAGAGAGAGAGAGAGAGCGTTCACACAAATGGTACTTGAGAGAGAGAATGGAGTGGTTAGATAGATAGATAGATATAGATATATCCACACACACACGCGCTCATATATCTAATATATATAGGGGGGAGGGAGGGGGGTAATAGATCTAACAGAGAGAGATGACAGTCAAGTGTGACTTGTTTCGATGTTTAGATCTGAAAAAAAGAACTGATCTAACACACACACACACACACACACCTATTCGAGCAAGTCAACCTTTGCACACATCGGTGCTCTGGTGAAATTGTTCTCCACTGTTCTGCTCTTTCTGTACATGAAAACGTGTACTCACCATCGATGTCAGCTCTTCCCACCAGATCAGCTATTCTTTTCCATGTGTTCTCTTGTAAAACAACATCCTTGTATTCTGCCATACTGGCGTCGTAAATGCTTGGATGATCTATAACAACAGAAATCAGTTTTTCGTATTCCTGTGTGGAGACACGGCTTTTTGGTGCCATTTTGATACAACACACAGAAGAAGAGGATCTTCCAAACAACAGAAATCAGTTTTTCGTATTCCTGTGTGGAGACACGGCTTTTTGGTGCCATTTTGATACAACACACAGAAGAAGAGGATCTTCCAAACGGGGGGGGGGGGGGGGGGGGGGGGGGGGGGGGGGGGGGGGGGAAATGGGACACGCCCACAAATTGGTCGGGGGGGGGGGGGGGGGGGGGGAATGGGACACGCCCACAAATTGGGAGGGGGGGGGGGGGGGGGGGGAATGGGACACGCCCACAAATGGTCGGCATCTGCCCGCGGATGCGGATGCGGCTGGTTCCGAACGCTACATGAAGCGTTCGGAACAAGCCGCGCCTTTCTGTTCACTTTCTTGATGGCTAGTTTCTTTGCTGCGGGATGCTTGGAATAGCCAAGTCCATGCA
>JADBJO010005666.1:50000-57500 GCA_016801955.1 Conus betulinus | reverse complement strand
ACACACATCTGAAATTGACTTACTTAAGCTCTCTAGAAAGAACCATTACATCTTTTGATTTTGAAGCGCTCATTCATAGTGACAATAACAAAAAAAAAGTTACCAAGGTAATATTCATTTAAGGTGTTCAGCACGAAGCCAGAGTTTGTCTGGATTCAATTTCGATCAAAGCCTGTCTTTAAGCTTTGTGAGATGCATTTTGTTCAGCGCACTGGACTTTGGCTTGATATTGACACGGCAATGTTTGGGATAGACATTAACCCAAACGAAACATTTGATCTGATATCTTGATGTACGAAACTTGTTTTCCTTTTAAGCTGAAAAAAATATATAGAACTAATCTAGCAAAACCAACACTAATTACAGACAGAGAATCCACATAAAAGATTATATATTGTTCATGGAAATATTTGACAGGATTTAGCACAAATGGTGACCATGTTTTACATTCTGAACAGGAGAGAAACCATTGCGAATGACAGCCATAATATTCTACAGTCGTGTGTGGCATATGTTGAGGCTCATCCGCTGAGGTTTCTGAATATCGTGCTCTTAACAACAAAACAAGTTATTTCAAAACAAAAAGTACAGTTACAGTGTGGAGAAAAGAATATGTAATGGGTTTTTGTTCCATCTAAATAAGTACTTTTTAAAGAATATCTCCTTTTTTTCAATAATAGGCAGCACCCTGGCAATTCCATGCCGTCAATCAAACACACACACACACACACACACACACACACACACACACACACAGAGAGAGAGAGAGAGAGAGAGAGAGAGAGGAGGAGAGAGGGAGAGAGAGAGAGAGAGAGAGAGAGAGAGACATACAGAGAGAGAGAGAGAGAGAGAGAGAGAGAGAGAGAGAGAGAGAGAGACGACACACACCACACACACACACACACACACACACAACACACACACACACACACACACACACACACACACACACACACACACACAACACACACCACCTAACCACAACAAAAATAACCAAACTAGTCATAACTGATCCTGATCTTCTTTACTACATTCAAACTGAATTGGTAAAGAAAGCGTTTTTCTCATCGGTTGTATTGTAAGAATACTGATGTAATCTGTCTGTTTGTTTGTTTGTTTTTTTTTGTGGGAATAGAGTCTTCATTTTGAAGGCGAAACAAAAATGAGAGGACTACTAGCGACATAATATGAGTTTTCCACTCTCCTGGAACCTACGTTTCAAAACATCAAGTCTCATAACTGTAAACCCGGGGTGCATAAGTGCATTAACACCTCGTGTGCTGTAACAAAAAAAGGGAAGACACGTATAAGAAAAAAAAAATGATTGCAACATAATACAGATTTGGCATCTGGGGAAGGAATTGTATATCTTTTTCAACGTAAGTTAACCAAAAACTGACATTTTCTTTTTCATTATATAAACGAGAAATTGAATATACAGGGCAGTTTGTCATATGACATTGTTTCGCACAAAAGAACTCAAGAGCAAATTACACACATTTCGAATATAATAGATAACTAAGTCTCGTTAGACATAGTCGTAGAAGCAATCTAGCGCGACTACACAAAAGACCATTCTTTAAACTCGCACTTGTATCTTTTAAAAGGTGAAGAAGTTCCGTGGTATATTCTACATGTTGTACCACACATTATGAATGAAAAGTGTTCTTATACAGTGTTGTGATTTACATGCTTTCGTTTTAATTACTTCGTCGTACACTTCTTCCAAGTGATCTGCCTTTTTTTAAGTTCCTGAAAGAGGTAATTATTTTTCATGCGATCTACGAGAAGGCAATATTTTTAAGCCATTTTTGAGCGTTAAGACATCTGTTTCAATCAACTGGTGTGTGTGTGTGTGTGTGTGTGTGTGTGTGTGTGTGTGTGTGTGTGTTTTAACACCTGTGTACTGACATGACTTTGAAGAGATGACAGCCCCGATGTGGCCTCTGCCGCTCGACTGTGCCAAAAAAAACTACATGGATTAAATTCTAGCATGCAGTGATGAAGTTAACGATATATATTTTCATCTTTATTAAAAGCTTTAAAGTTACATCATCAATGTAAAAACTATTAGTGTGACCACACGGATGTCCACTAGGATGCTGAATGATTTGTTCGGCTGCCCTTCTTCATGACGGACGATGGTGTAATTGTTGTAAACAATTATCCTAATTCTGATGCCGTTGTCTCTCTCTCTCTCTCTCTCTCTCTCTCTCTCTCTGCCCTTTTCAAGTGGAACAAAGCTCTCTCTCTCACTCTCTCTCTCTCTCTCTCTGCCCTTTCAAGTTGAACAATGCTCTCTCTCTCTCTCTCTCTCTCTCTCTCTCCTCTCTCTCTCTCTGCCCTTTCAAGTGTGTGTGGTGTGGGGGGGGGGGGGGAGGTGGGTGTCGAGGTTCACGATGTAGAGAGGTTGTGTTTCATGTGCTCTCTCTTTCTCTCCGTCGTTTTGCGCTGGTTAAAGAAAGAACTGCCATCTGTGGATTGTCAGTAATTTGTGTTAGCCACCATGCCTTCAGATGTCCTCAAGTTTAGGCCGGTATGTGGAGTGTTCGCTGCTGTATACGCATCCTTCATGTTGAAGCGAGCGAAATTCAAAGCCGCCATGTTAAAGTTGAGGACACGGACAGACGGTGTTACCCTTAGACTGTTACTCTCTGTACTTGTTTACGGAATTTTGTTACGGCGTTGCGGCGACGTGGAGCTGAACCCTGGGCCTGGCACAAAGGACATCCTGCGCCAGTTCCGACTTGGCAGTGGAGGATCTACTTGACGAGACAATATCTGTGGTCAGGGATCTGCCCCTGCGTCGTCAGCACTTCCGGACCCTCCATGAAGGACGTAATGGCTTCCCTGAACGAGGTGATGGGCTCATTGAACGGACTGAAACTATAAGTTCGATCACATGTGTGGTGAAAATGAAAGACCTGAAAGATATGTGTGGTTCCTTCCGGGGAGATGTTTCTAGTTTTGATAAAAGAAAATGTCTGACCTCAAGCAAGAAAATTCAAGATGAAAGTGTAAAAAATGAGCAAAATTAGTGCAAAAGTGGAATGGAATCTCTGGATAAGAAAGTTGATGATTTGGAGGGTAGGTCAAAAAGAAATAAGTTAATCATTCGTGGTATTCCCCGGAAGAGAAGAACGAGAGCTGGCAAGACTGTGAGGGTGTGGGTGAAGGACATGATAACAATGAACTTGAGTTAAGTGATGACATTGTGTTTGATAGGGTCCATCGCCTTCACTCAAAGCCAGACTCTCCCCTTGTTGCCCGTTGTATTTTTTTCAAAGATAAGGACAAGATTTTTGCGTGCCAAAACGGAAACTGAATCGGGGGGACAAGGAGTAACATCTTCATCGGGGAAGACTTTTCTTTGAAAGTAAGGGAAATCCGGAAAAAAAAAAGCTTTCTACTCATTTAAAGTCTGCAAGGTCAAAGGACAAAAAGGCATTCATGTTATATGACCACCTCGTCATTGATGGCAACAAAAATACGGGCTGGATGACAGTGATAATCTTGTCCTGCTTGGATAATGGTGTGGCCCGCCCCCGAACGGTGATAATGTCCCAGTCTCAAAGTTTAACTGGTTTCAAAAGTAAGCTGCCACCGTGTACCACGTGTGTTTCTGTGTCACGAGGGGCACGAAGAACAGTGTTGTGAACTGTGTTTGTGTACAAGAAACGTGTGACACAAATCCGTGCCTGATGTCAGTGTTGGCGATTTGTGCACGGATTGTTCCAGCCATCAGGCTGAATGTGTATATAGCTTTGTTGATGTGGCTGTGTGTGAAAAAAAAGGGAAGCTTGAGATCAGTGATCACTCTGTCAACCAACCGCGTGGTGATGTTCGTCCACCCTGCAGTGATGACGTTGAGTTTGAAACGTGTGCGAATGTCGCACGGGAAGAATGTGGGGGAGAGTGTAAAGGGAAGGAGGGATGATGACAGAAACTGGTGGTAGGGGTGAATGTCTGAATATGTCTGAAAAATAAACAGCGGTCATGACTGTGAGAATCTGAATGCAATAGACATCAACGGCAGTTGTGAGAATAAAGCTGATCATTTTACTCAATCCTGTATGTAAAAAATGTTAGTAGTAACTGTAACAACTATGTAAATAAAAGTAGCAGAGGTGAATGTAAAAAATTGTAATAACAAAGATAGTGACGATGTAATTGTGGATAGAAAAGACAAAAACAGATGTGTGAATGATTCCTGTAAGTCGTTTGGGACAGGTGAACAGCAAACCAATTTTACGAGAGGGGCAGGAAAAGAGAGAGACGGTGGTAGGAAATTTACAAACCTGAGAGCGGTTCCTGTTCTGGTTTGAATGTGGGCGAGAAGTGTATGGCTTTGTAAAAAACATGTCTTTTCTTCACTGGAATATATGTGGATTGCCTAACAAATTAGAAGAGAATATTTATGTTTTTATTCAGTTTGTCTCCTCGTTTGATGTTTGTTTGTTTAGTGGAGACGTTTGTTGTAGAACATTTTGAATCGACTATTTTCAAAAAATCATAGTCTCTGCGTAAAAAAGTCAGCGGTGTAAGCTTACAAGACATGGGAGAGCCGGGGGGGGGGGGTGGGGGGGACAAGGGGGGGGGGGGGGCTGGGGGGGGGGGGGGGGGGGGGGGGGGGGGGGGGGGAGGGGGGGGGGGGGGGTGGGGAGGGGGGGGGGGGGGGGGTGGGGGGGGGGGGGGGGGGGGGGGGGGGGGGGGGGTGGGGGGGGGGGGGGGGGGGGGAAGGGGTGGTGGGGGGGGGGGGGGGGGGGGGGGGGGGGGGAGGGGGAGATGGGGGGGGGGGGGGGGGGGGGGGTGGGGGATGGGGGGGTGGGGGGGGGGGGGGCGGGGGGCTGCGGGGGGGGGGGGTGGGGGGGGGAGAGGGGGGGGGGGGGGGTGGGGTGGGTGGGGGGGGGGGGGTGGGGTGGGGGGGGGGGGGGGGGGGGGGGGTGGGGGGGGGGGGGGGGGGGGGGGGGGGGGGGGGGGGGGGGGGGGGGGGTCGGGGGGGAGGGGGGTGGGGGGGGGGAGGGGGGGATGGAGGTGTGGCCGGGGGGGGGGGGGGGGGGGGGGGGGGGATAGGGGGGGGGGGGGGGGGGGGGGGGGGGGGGGGGGATAATTGGCTTGGTACATAAAAAGCTTAGGGGGGTTCAGTATTTGTGCGTTCTTACTGATTTATGAGATATTGGCTTGTACATAATCCTTATTCTTGTGATGTCTACGATTATGAGAATTGATTTGATTTTAATTTATGTGCTTGATAAAGAAGTTTTCTTTTTTTTTGGTCTGAAAAAACAGTAAAAAAAAAAAAACCCTTACTGGCTTGTACATACGTTCCACCTGAGGAATTCACCTTACAATTCTGTAAATAGTTTTTGACAATGGCATTGACTTGCTAGAAGAGTGTATTGTGAACAATGTGATGTCTTTAGGTGATATTGATATCTTGCTCTGTGGTGATATCAACACAAGGACATCTAACCCTGCCCCCGAAAAATTCATTACTGAGCATGATCTATATGTATGTCACAGTAACAACAAAAGTCCCGGAATGGTGAGATGCTTGAGATCTTCCCAAGATAAAGTACTACTCACCTCTCACTTCTACGGAAAGAAAATGCTTAAAATATGTTCTGTGTTAGGATTATGTATTTTGAATGGTGTATGTAATGGCGACTCAGAGGGTCGTTTCGCATACATTTCTGATACAGGAAACAGTGTTAAAACGATTATTTCCTAGCATCCGTAGACCTTTTTTTTTGACTTAGTAACCATTTAACTTTGAGAGTATTGGAAAGATTTGAATCTGATCACTTACCCCTTGTATTTTACATAAATGTCCAGAGTAAAAAGATGTATCCCCAACACGACTATGTCTATGCTTGTTTAAAATAACGAATTTATTGTTTTAAATATTGTTTGGTACCAAGATTACGCCGTCGGGTCGGCGGTTTATCTTTTCCATGCAGTCAGAAGACGTACAGAACCAGATAGTAGCGGCTAAGATCTGATACATGTGGATGGTCACGACGCAAATAAATCAGTTCAATAAAATTTGTTAAAGATCAAGCGGAATGTATGGTGAAAAGAATACCAGTAAACGAAAACTTTACTCAAAATAACTGGTATTACCAGGAATGTAAACTGTATAAATGTAAAAATGCGTAGATATCAGAAAATTTAATAAAACGTTAGATAAAGAAAACGATGGAATTGAGTTTTGTATTGCAAGGCGTTGAATATAAGAATTTAAACAAAAAAGAAGAAGAGAAAGAAGAGAATAAGAATGATAGCTTGTTAAATGAACTCATGAATTCCATTCAGAGCCAGAAGTCTTTTTGGGAACATGTTCATAAAATATCTAGAAAGAGATCACAAACCTTCAAATGATATTCCTTTGTATGAATGGTACCAGCATTTCAGAAGTTTGCTAGAAAAAGACGATGATGAGAGTTGTCATTATGGAGGAGGAAACGTTTACAGATGAGGACGGAGAGGAAGTTTGTCTGCTTGACAGACCAATATCTAAAGAGGAGATATTACTTGCTGTACGGAAATTGATAAAAATTAGTAAATCTGCTGGACCAGATGGTATGATTGGTGAGTGTTTGTTTTTTTTTTTAAGAATTCTGGAGAAAGTAGTTTTGAACTTTTTGATAAAGCTATTTAATTTTCTGTTTGATTCTGGAATATATCCTGATGGCTGGAAAGAAAGAAAGAATCTATAGTTCTGCCTTTATTTAAAAGGGGAGAAGGTCACTGATGTGAACAGGTTACAGGGGTATTTTTTGACTAAATATTTGTAATAATCCTCCTTGATTGTATAGTTCTGTATAGTAATGTTATTATAATAGTAGGTTGTGAATGGGTACGCTTGAATGATACAACTGGGGAACATCAAGCTGGGTTTAAAAAAGGTTACTCAACAGTTGACCATGTATTCATTCACGCTACTCGCTGCCGTGCAAAAAAACAACAGTTTGTAAATAATCAGAAAGTTATATGTTGCCTTTGTTGATTTTGAAAAAGGCTTTTGATTTCAATCTCTCTTAAACTTTTTATGGCCCTATTTTTGATCAAAAATGGAGTTAAAGGTAAAATTATTTCGTTGCGTGAAAAAATATGTACAATGAAAGTGAAAGCAAGAATACGATCGGAGCAAATTATCTGATTTCTTTTATGTGTTCTCGTGGTGTTTAAACGGGGTGATGTCTCAAGCCCCGTGTTGTTTTCGTTGTTCATAAACGAGCTAGCCCTGGAAATAATTGAAAATGGTAGGCATGGAGTAACTTTTTTTTTTTTTTAGAATTGTTTATTTTGCTGTTTGCTGATGATATTGTATTATTGTCCACGACAGTAATTGGTTTCCAGCGTCAACTTAAATTCTTTATACTCTGCAGCCAAAGGACTTGAATTACACGTTAACATGAAGAAGACTAGCATTATTGTTTTCGTCGTAAGGGGGGTATTTGGCAAAAAGTTGAGAGATGGACCTATGGAAATGAGAGA
>JADBJO010005666.1:35000-40000 GCA_016801955.1 Conus betulinus | reverse complement strand
GAGTCGGTTCTGACAGGAACGCCTGGGAAGACGTCATCGGTAAAACCGGCCACTGCAACAGCAACGGTCTCCTGCTGCTACTCCAGACCTGTGCCGAGCATGAACTTCTGATCACCAACACATCCCTCTAACCTCCCTGCCCATTACAGGACATCACCGAGGCATCCTCGCTCCAAGCTTTGGCCTTTCTAATCGGCTGTGTCATTGTCAGAAAGAGGGATAGGTAGGCTGTAAGACACACCCCCCCCCCCCACCGCCGCCGCCGCCCCTGCACCCACACTCCATCCTGCTGCAGGTCAGAAAGAGCACATGCCCAAACTCACCCTACCCCCCTCCTCGACCCCCCCCACCCCCACCCCCATCCCCTCCCCCCGGAGCAAACAAAGACTGACCTCTTTTGTTCAAAAATACCCCTCCACCCCCACCCCCGTCCTTAAAAATTCTGATGAAAGTGTTTGTCACGTGCTGCCTCTCTAGACGGGTGTCTGCATGTGTGAATAAGGCAATCTGGAAAGCAAGGGTAGATAATACAAACAGAAAATTCACCGAGTACCTCCCATCTAACAGACGACAAAAGAAAAAACAGCACAATTCCATACATAATCTGAATCAATGAACGTCTTGCACACACGTAAAATCCCGTCACACCAACTTTCGAAAGAGGCCAGTTTGGCCGCTGGTATGGATGACACGTTACACATAGCATGCACCCTGCGTGAGAAATGGAAAGAAGGAAGGAAGTAAGGAAACTGAGTGAACGATATTGAACGATATGACTGGATGACACGGGAAACGACTGAATGAAGCGCCAGCTGGCAGCTCTTCAGTCGGCTCTACCCAGGTAGGCAGCCCGTTGTGTATACGAGTGTGGTTTGTAAAGTGCTTATAGCTTGGTCTCTAGCCGAGAATAGGCGCTATATAAGTATTCATTATGATAATGATAATGATGATGATGATGATGATGATAATAATAATAATAATAATAGCAATATCATCTTCCACACACAACCACCAGGAGAATGACCTGAGAAGGTCCACATCCAGGGGACTCAGCAGCCTGAACAGCACTGGAGGGTGTTACATAGGCATTCGATCCTAGGGCTGTTCAACTGGAAAACGTTTCCAAAGAAGCTTTGCAGTAACTATTGGACGACCACGCCCCGCGCGTACGGGAGATCTCTTTCACACTCCTCAAATCAGAAAACACTCACAACATGAAACACATATCTCCAGCCAAAACAAAAGTGACTTCGACCACAGCCAGACCACAAAAAAAAAAAAAAAAAATGAAAAGGATGACGCCGCTCAGATCTCAAACTTATCAAGTTAAAAAAATGGAGGCTCTCCAAATTGAAAGAAAACACTGTACGTTGCAAACCTTTTCATCATTCCCTTAAATTCCACTCTTGAGAGGACTCACAAAACGATGAAATAAACGAAGGTGGGAGGGGGGATTGAAGGGGGGGGGGGGGGGGTCCAAAGTGTTAGGGTTGAATTCCTTCAAAACCAAACCCCCTTAGGCTCGTATCCACCTCCCATCTGCTCAAAATTGGAGTTTCATATTAGAAAAAAAAAAAAAAAAAAGAAAAGCAGGGAGCCCCGTGCTCGATCATCAAGTACTAGGACGACACAGTCCTCAACTAAGAATCACTAACAAAACCTCTTTCATATTCTTCAGCTCCACACACGAAAAAAAAAGTGTCTCCCTGTTCACCTCATCACTGTCTCAGCCTCGTTGGGGCAGGTCATGTAGCTCGCATGCCAGACCACTGGCTACCCAAGAGACTCTTCTACGGTGAACTGCTGCGACAAGGACAGCGTTGCCATGGGGGTCAGTAAAAAAAAAAAAAAAAAAAAACAAGAAAAAAAACCGCTTGAAAGACACTTTCAAAATATCCTTCAAAGCGTTTAACATCAACCCCGATACATGGGACCAAACTGCTATGGATCGAACAAGATGGCGCTACTCTATCCACAAAGGCGCCAATTTATGTGAAGAATGGAGGACAGCTGCTGCGCAACAAACGAGACAGGCAAGGACAGCCCCTCGCCGACAAACAAGAGCAGGTCTCCCACATTCCCTGTCCAAGCTGTCACCGCTCATTCCAAGCACGCACCGGCCTAACCAACTACCTGCGTCTCCTCCACAAATCAACTCACGCCCCCTCGACCCCAAGATGACTGAAGTGATTCTCGTCGCCTCGACGGAAGAACATCATCACACGGGTTCCAGGAGCAGGGGTGGAGGAGGGGCCGCAGGTGTTTATCAAGACGGGCGACTGGGCTCGGTTCTCCACAAAAACAAAAGATTTTTCTTGCCGTCAATGATATTAACATATAGTGCGGGGGGGGGGGGGGGGGGGGGGGGGGGGGAAAATACGGCGGGAATTTTGAACTTTTACGAATACTAAAGGCTTCTATAGCCCACATCGCACACTCACCTGGACCCTCCAGACGGTAAAAATGGTAAGATCCGACTTGCAAGGGGAGAGTACAGGTACTGGGCTCTCGAGCAGCTCACACACACACCCCTGTGCCAGTGAAGAACACTTCTGATGGGTCATGGTATCAAAGCCCGATCAGCAGACTTAAAACCAGAATCCCCTCCACACACACACACACACACACACATTAGAGTGAGGTGCACATGGATTGACATGTTTTTTCTCCTTTTTGGACACTTTCAGATGTTAACAGAAGGGGATTAATTCCGAAAAAAAAAAGAAAGAGGGAGAGCAGGGAGGGGAGAAGTGTGTGTGGGGGAGGAGGGGGGGGGAGTTGGTCACGTGCCCTTTCACTCCCGCCAGGGAAGCTTTCAGTATTGGAGGAGTGATTAATGCACGTTACATCTGAGTGACATTTTGTTCTGCAACATACTTAACAGATATTGTCATGTGTGAAGGCAAAGGGTTTTTTTTTTTATATAAAGAATGTTTTGTTATAGATGACTAGAGAGAAAAAAGAAAAACAAAACTGCAACTTTGTATAGGAAATTGTTAAGTGTCACAACGTGTTTGGTTAACGTTTGTGGTGGGCTGCACACGTTCCACAACGTTCAAATCATTCGCACAAGCAGAAGAGTTTGAAGTTGTTGGGGTTTTTTTTTAGAAAGATGACAGTCACGGAATGCACGTGTTCATGTAAGAAGTGTGTGAGTGATGGTAAACCCAACTTTAACAAGACTGATGCTGACAATTGACAGTGTGCGTGAAGCTGCCCAAAATGTACAGTTGTTGAATGCTGTCGACGACTTCATCTACAGATAAGTGTTCGCTATGCTATTATCTGCATTCTTTAGTTGTTTTGTAAGCGAAGCTTCTGGACCTGTTTTTGCTCATTGTCTGTCTTTCGTTCTTTCCCAGATATCTGTTTGAGGACACTGAAGCCCTCTGGTAAATTACTTATCTTTCTCTGTATGTAGTGTCTGGAGAATATCATGGACTTCAGTTGTTCTTTCAGTGAATCCCTTGTACGACGTAAGTCCATGACAGTGGTGACCCCTATTTTTTTTTTTTACGGTTTTTTTTTTTTTCTTTAATAAATGAGAGTGAGTCAG
Organism: Conus betulinus; assembly: GCA_016801955.1. Classification (NCBI taxonomy): domain Eukaryota; kingdom Metazoa; phylum Mollusca; class Gastropoda; order Neogastropoda; family Conidae; genus Conus; species Conus betulinus. Next base: position 36,444 of record JADBJO010005666.1, on the reverse strand, counting down.
AACATGCGCCCATATACTTACTTGCACGTTAAATTTCGTCAAATACACGCTATGACAGATATGAAACATAATGTAAAACTTGAGTGGGCTCAAAGTCTGCTCAGTTACCAAAACACAAGACGTAGGTGTGTGTGTGTGTGTTTGGAAGGAGGTGAAGTTGAGGGCAGAGGAGGGGGGGGGGGGGGGGGGGGGGGGGGGGGGGGGAGAGAAAGCTGACGAGGAGGACGCGGAAATTATGCGAGAGAGAAAGAAGGGGGCGGGGAGGGGGAGGGGGGGGGGGGAGAAGAAGAATCTAACGAGAGAGGAGGGTGGGGACGCCGAAGGTGGAGCAAGGACTGTCAATCACCGCTGGAGGTGCAAGCGGGACCTGTTGGTAACATTTTCACAAATCGATGACACCCTCGCAAGCGTTAATAACACCAGTTCGATCTAGCCGAGTCTCACGCGCACAGACGTCTACCTCCCCACTCCACCCACCCCCACCCCTACCCCCGACCCTCCCCCTTCCCCTTGGGGGGAAGGGAGGGAGGGGGGGGGGGGGCGGGAAGGTAAAACTACAGAAGGGAGGGGTCAGTTAACGGAGCAAGCAGTATATGCACATGCAAGCAGCCCCTTCCGCCCCCAACAACCCCCCCCCCCCCCCCTCCCCACACCCTCCTTCCCTCCGTCCCACACACGTTGGCGTTGCCTTCGTCTAAACACTCGCTTTCTATAAACGCTGTGCGCTCTCACCTAAACACTCAGACCGCACACTGATCGCCGTAGGTATTTCGTTACAGCATAAAACAAAGGCAGGTCTCTTGTTTTAGATTCCAAGACTTCCATCGCTTACCGTTCTTCTGGTGTCCAACAGTGAGTATTCGTCCTATGTCTGGTTTGTTTCTTGCTATGCTACAAGAAAAAAGTTAAAAAAAAAGAAAAAGAAAAAAAAAAAAGAAAATTAAGACAGCTGACGGTGTTCTGTGAACTGCTCGGAATGTGCAGAAATGGGACAGTGGGATTCAGTAAAAAAAAAGAGAGGAGAGAGAGAGAGAGAGAGAGAGAGAGAGAGAGAGAGAGAAAGAGAAGAACAAGAACAAGAATACGATGAGTTTAAGTTTAGAAAAAAAAAGGAAACAGATGCTAAAAAAAAAAAGATGGTTTATTCCGTGGAGTTGAAACGAAACACATGATCATCCCGATATCTCAAGTTTTCATTTATAACGTGACTTTAACGGTTGGTTTTTGGTTTGGTTTTTCTTTTGTTTCTACAAAGTATTTTTTTAAATCTTCGTTTGCGTTTCGTGTTGCGAGGACTTTGATCAAATTTTCATTTGTTAACATGATTTTGAAGGGTTTTTTTTTTCTTTTTTTTTTTGCTTTGTTTTGTTTATTTTAAAAATAAAGGGTACTAGTGCCGACAGACGACACAGTCAGATTACAGGACAAAACACAATGCATTTCG
>JADBJO010005666.1:25000-30000 GCA_016801955.1 Conus betulinus | reverse complement strand
GACTTTTTTTTTTTTTTTTTTTATTGTGTTTTCCAACCAGTCTCTTACACACAATGCAATCTGTATGTTCTCTTGCAAATGGACATAATCTTGCTGATTTCAGTGTTTTTGGCGTTGGATACAAAGTGTCTGGGTTTATTTATGTCCTAATGTGTATCGAGTAACCATCTGTCCGCTATGCTTTTGTCACTAAATTGTCGTAAATCCGCGGCCTGGAAATAGTGAAAGTTCTGTGTATTAAAAGCTGACGGTTCCAGTGACAATAGTTATTTGTTTATTTATGGTACTTGTGCTTGGGATGTTACAGCTGATGGTTCTAATAACTGTATATTATTCATTCATTTATATTTATTTGTTTGTTTTTATTTATTTATTTACTTGTCCATGTATCTAATTGTCCATTGGGTGTTACAGCTGATGGTTGCAATAACTTATTTCATTTATTTATCTGTCTATTTGTCCATTGGGTGTTACGGCTGATGGCAACAATCACAGTATTTTATTTATTTACCTACCTATTTATCTATGAATTGATTCACTTATTTTTTTTTTGTTTATTATTTGTTTGGTCTTCAGAGTTAACTGTCCATGGACATTGTGACGCGGAGGCGTGCTGTGGCGAAAACATGGCGTGCGAAGCCACCGTCGTTGACAAATGCAGTAAGACTGTCTGTCTGTCTGTCTGTCTCTCTCTCTCTCTCTCTCTCTCTCTCTCTCTCTCTCTCTCTCTCTCTCTCTCTCTCTCTCTCTCTCTCCATCCAGCCCTCCTTCCCCCTCTGTCTCTATCTGTCTGTCTGTCTGTCTGTCTGTCTCTCTCTCTCTCTCTCTCTCTCTCTCTCTGTCTCTCTTTCACACACACACACACACACACACACACACACACACACACACACACACACACACACATTCACGCATCTGTGCATACACGTGCGCGCGCGCGCACGCACACACACACACACCACACACACACACACACACACACACACACACACACACATGGTCACTGTCCTTAGGCAGTGGTATAGCCTGTGTATTACTGATCAGGTTCGATAATTGCAGTCGTAAACTTTTTGTCTCTAGGGGTTCTGCCTGGGTTTAGCTGCGATAATAACGATAGAGTGTGTATATTACTGATCAGGATAGATAACTGTGGTCGTAAGGTCGTACCCTTTCTGTCTCTAGAGGTTCTGCCTGGGTTTAGCTGCGGTGATAGCGATAGAGTGTGTATATTACTGATCAGGATCGACAACTCTGGTCGTAACCTTTCTGTCTCTAGAGGTTCTGCCTGGGTTTAGCTGCGATCATGACAAAAAGAGTGTGTATATTACTGATCAGGATCGATAACTCTGGTCGTAAACTTTCTGTCTCTAGAGGTTCTGCCTGGGTTTAGCTGCGATAATGACGACGACTGCGTGAAAGAAGCAGTGTGCCACTCTGGCGTTTGCAGTAAGTTCTCTGTCTGTCTGTCTGTCTCTCACTGTCTGTCTGTCTGTCTGTCTCTGTCTGTCTGTCTGTCTCTCTCTCTCTCTCTCCCCTCTCTCTCTCCTCTCTCTCTCTCTCTCTATCTCTCTCTCTCTCTCTCTCCTCAATTTACGCGTTTTATGAACAGTCAGGGGGTATTTTTTTTTTTTCGAAGTGTGGGGTTGGGAGACGAGGTTTTACGAGGTCTCTCTCTCACAAATCTCTCTCTCCTCTCTCTCTCTCTCTCTCTCTCTCCTCCCCTCTCTCTCTCTCTCTCTCTCCTCTCTCTCTCTTTCTCGCGCGCGCGCACTTTCTCTCTGTCTCTCTCTCTGTGTCTGCCTGTCTGTCTCTGTCTGTCACCTCTCTCCCTCTCTCTCCTCTCTCCTCTCTCTGGCTCTCTCTCTCTCTCTCTCTCTCTCTCCTCTCTCTCTCTCCCTCCCCCCTCTTTCCCCTCTCTCCTCCCAGTCACAAACCTGTCTACACGGTCTCTCTCCCCTCACCGTTTTAACACTTCTCATACACACACCTTCCCGCATCTCCTTCTCACACCTCGTTTACTCGATAAGAATAACAATTCTTCCTCTGTCTTTTTTCTCACTAATCTCTCTCTCTCTCTCTCGCTCTCTCTCTCTCTCTCTCTCTCTCTCTCTCCCTCTCCTCTCTCTCTCTCTCTCTCTCCCCTTACCCCCTTTTCCCCCCACTTCCTCTCACACACACCATCCTTCCACACACACATACAAGGCGCGCATCACACACCGTTTACTCGAATAAGATATAACAATTCTTTTGTCTCTTTTTTTTTTTTGTCTCTCTTTTTTGCACTCCGCCTCTCTCTCTCTCTCTCTCTCCTCTCTCTCTCTCTCTCTCTCTCTCTCTCTCTCTCTCTCTCTCTCTCTCCCCTCAGACACACTCTCCTTCACACACACACACATACAGACACCAACACTTATGCACGCACTAATCTCTCTCTCTCTCTCTCTCTCTCTCTCTCTCTCTCTCTCTCTCTCACGCACACACACACACACACACATGCACACACACACACACACACACACACACACACACACACACACACACACACACACATACACACACACACACACACACACACACCACACCACACACACACACATACACACAAGCACACAGACACATGCACACAAAAACATACACACATGTACATGCACACATATACACATTCACGCTCGCGTGCACACACCACACACACACACACACAACACATACACACACCGCTCCTACCCAGAGTTGAGTTTGCTGCGGACTCAGTTGGGAAGACTGGGACCACACAGTCGAGTTTCATCCACTTAATGGATGCGTTTCTGAGAGTGTTGCTCAATTTCCTGACCAACACTGCAGGTGTCTGTATCTCTCGGGCCTGGTTGACGACGCCGGATATATTATGAAAGGAAGCGTAGAGTACAGCCCTGTCATGTAGTCTCAGACCGAAATGGAAATCCGTAGCATCATCTTAATCATCCTCATCTCATCTCATCGATCAGCATAAAAAAAAAAAAAAGTCTCAAATTCTGTGGCCCTTCATGCCCTGCTCTCATGGTGACCTCAGTTTCGATGTCCTCTCCACGTCTGTGGCCTTGGTTTTGGTTCCGTCGGGGTCACCGGTATCGGCGAGTCCATGGGGGCTGTCGTTGGACGGACGTGGTGGCGCCCTCCGGAGGGAGAGCTCACTCACGCCGGCTCCGCGACTAAGCAATTATTGTCGTCAGTAGGGGGCTTAGTAGGTGGTGTCCTGCGTATGTTAGATCAGAACAGGCGCCACTGAACACCACTGAAGTGACCTGAGATGGCGCAGAGGTTGGGACAGCCAAAAAAAAAAAAAAAAAAAAAAAAAAACTCTCCTCTCTCTCTCTCTCTCTCTCTCTCTCTCTCTCTCTCTCTCTCTCTCACGCACACACACACACACACACACACACTCTCCTGAGTGGAGAGAGAAAGGGACATAACATCTTGTGAACTACCTGTTACAGAAACTGTCGTGAAGTTGGGTGAAAGCTGTACCGCGAAGGACGCACACTGTGACAAGAAACTAGTTTGTGATAGGAATGACCACGTTTGCAGTAAGCATACCTCCGTCTGTTTGTCTGTCTGTCTGTCTGTCTCTCTCTCTCTCTCTCTGTCTCTGTCTCTGTCTCTGTCTCTGTGTGTGTGTGTGTGTGTGTTTGTGTGTGTTCTGTTTCTGTCTCTGTCTCTCTGTTTCTGTCTGTCTGTCTGTCTGTCTCTCTCTCTCTCTCTCTCTCTCTCTCTCTCTCTCTCTCTCTCTCTCGCTCGCTCGCTCTCTCTCTCTCTCTCTCATTCTCCAGCAAGGAAACTGTCAAATAAATATCCGAATTCTCGTCATGTTTGCTAATGATAAACCAAAAAAGGCTTCTGATGTCTTTGTAAAGCAGATTTGTGCACATGGTAACAACCGGGTGTTTTTTAGATATGAACAAGAACAAGAAAAAAAAAAACTCAACACAAAGACTTTTTACTGGTGTCTTTTTATATATCCTGACAGAGAAACGCCTGCCCTGAATCACCCAGGACTGAGAAAAAATGGCATCCTGATTCTGAAGGACTTTCCATCAGTCATATCTAATTTGTAGCTATGCATTTTGGGGACCAAAACTTGTCCTGGGTGTTACAATTTCACATTTGAAAAAAAAAAAACACATTTCTCTATCGTTGATGAGGCTGATGGCATTTAAGTTGAGAGCGACGACAATGACTGTGACTATGGTGATAATGACGGTGATGTTTGTGTGAAGGTTGTCGTTGTTGAACGTGGCGAGAGCAAAGTAGATTCGGCTGTCAATGATTTTGTCAACAACAATTGTGGTTTCTGTTGACACATTCATTTTTGAACAGATCGCGTTTGCGAGAAACCAGAGGGACTTTGGGTCACTCCGCGGCAATATCGTCATGGGCAGTGTTATCATTACAAAATTATTTAGACAGCTGCAGAATTTAAACACTTCATGGTTTGAATTTTTTTCGGGGAAGGGGGGGAGGGAGGGGGTACATTTGTGTGTGGAAATGATACAAGTAGTGGGTAAATTCTAGGGTGATATCCTCGTGAGATGATTGGATTGTCGCGAATGATTGATTTAAAAGGCCACAGAATCAAAATTTTTCAAAGATTGTTCTTTTTTGCATTCGTCTATAAAAAAAAAAAAGCGAGCGGATAAATTCTGGTATTAATTAAAAGAAAAGAGAAGGAAGAAAGAATGAAAAAAAAGAGAAACGCCGGTATCTGGAACGTTCAGTAAGAAGGAAGCATTCTTTAGTCAAAATAGAATGTACAGATATTCAACGATGAACGAATATATTGTTCTTTTTTATTTTTTTTTTTTTCTTTCGTCTATGGAAACGAAATGGCTAACGACATTGATACCAGTTTATAATGTCAACGAAGATTTGGAACGTTGCCCAGTTCATGGAGAAGAACGCCCTCCATTGCCTTAAGAGAACGAACAGGCAAAGATGCTCTGAGAGGCATGAGACTGTATGAGTATAGCGAT
>JADBJO010005666.1:17500-20000 GCA_016801955.1 Conus betulinus | reverse complement strand
TAATGGGGTTCTGGTACTGTTTAAACCACCATGCTGTTCTACTTTCTTAAAGATTTTGTTCTGGTGTGGAGTCCAAACGTCGAGCAATCTAGCAGAAGACAGAACCGAAACCTTTTGAAACTACACCATAAATAATGTGTGTGTGTGTGTGTGTGTGTGTGTGTGTGTCTTTTTCAAATACATTGCTATTTTCCATGTTTTTTTTTTTTCTTTTAAGTTCGGAAAACTGATTTAGTGGATGTGCATACTAAAAAAAAAAAGTTGGTAACTCCCGTGTTAGATAGTTCATGAAATCCAAAAACCACGGTCAAAAAAGAAATCCTAACAGTCCAATAAACACTGACATTTTAAATAACGTTTCTTTTTTCTTCGTCTGTAGTGAAGAACTAATATCCTACTTCGATGTCTGAGTTTTCGACGATAAAACAATCACCTTAGGAGCTCTAACACTTTTCCAGAACATCAGTGCCTGCTGGTTGACATACTCAAGGTGAGCTCTGATTATCAAGTAGTCCAGCTTGTTCGTAACTGGTGACGTCAACAGCCATTTGCTCTGTTTGGGATAGCAGTTTTTGAATTGTCAAGGTGAAGAGATGGAGAACTTTCTGAAAAAAAAGACTGAACGACAGACGAACTCGCACACGTTTCTTTGGTCTGTCTAAAGTTCTTCTCCAGCTGATGGAACTGTAAGTCTATCATGAATCTTGTGCTTTTTTTTTTTTTTTTTTTTTTTTTTTTTTGCCTGCACTCTCAACTTGGCAAATATGATGGTACACACATAGTCGTGCTGCGGGCAACAAAAACACTCATGGAGGTGAATCCGGGACAAGATGAGTTTCCTCAATCAGCATTGAGCAAAACCATCAAAGAATAATGTACTTCAATCTTTTGTTTAGATCGAGCTAGGCATGTGATGAATTAATATTCTGTTTGTTTTTTTTTTTTACAGACACTTTCCTTGATGTTGTGTGACTGTGTGGTAGCTTCAAAGTTCGTTCTTTGCTTTTTTTTTTTTTTTTTTTTTTTTTTCCCCTCAGCTTCCGTACCATTGAGACCATCCAGAGCTTCACAACTATTTCATTTGTCTTAACCGTTAGAACCGCTTTATACATCCTTTAAACTATCTTTGTCTCCTCTTTCTATTAACATGCATATCGCAATACCTGTTTAGAAAAAAAAAAAACAAAAAAAAAACAAAGAAGAAGGTGCTGCTTATCAAGCACTTTGCAGGAAGGGGTCATCAAGGTCACCGGAATGGTGCAGACTCTGCAGAGTGACCGTGCACACCACCCGTTATTCCAGACTTCGGCTGTAAGCCCTGATGTGTGCCTTTGCGGTCGGCTGGGCTATAAAGCAACATTACCTTGCCTTACCTCGGGTGTAGAATCGTGTTCCGGAGTAATCTCTCCATGTTAGAATTATCATTTATTATTATTATTATTATTAATATTATTATTATTGTTGTTATTGTGAATACTAACATAGCGCCTATCCTCGGCTAGAGACCAAACTCCAAGCGCTTTACAGTCCAGACTCGTTTACACAACGGGCTGCCTACCTGGGTAGTGCCGACTGAAGAGCTGCCAGCTGGAGCTTCATTCAGTCGTTTCCCGTGTCTTCCAGTCGATATTGTTCAATATCGTTCACTCAGTTTCCTTACTCTCTTCATTCTTTCCATTTCTTACGCAGGATGCCGGCTATGTGTAACGTGCCATCTTCACCAACGGCCAAACTGACCTTCTCTTCCGAAAGTTGGTGATGGGATTTGACGTGCGTGCAAGATGGCACGCGTGCGTTCACACACGGAGCCTCGGTTTTATAGTTTTTCATTCGAAGGACTCGGGGGCATGATTATTGTTTCTTCGTTTTGCCCTCCCGCACCGGTGTGAACTTAAGGGGTAGCTTGTTACACCTAGTCGTACCTAGAGGCGCACAGAGAAGGGTCCGGGCCTTAAGGACGTGGTGGACAACAGGAAGCTTAGGAAGACCTTGAAGCTATGAAGACCAGTCTGCCAGCAAACCGCTGGAGCTGCAAAGAGGCAAATTGAGCTCACTCAAAGAAAAACTGGCAGAAGCGTACTACAAAACGCAGTAAGGACCTAAATCCTAAACCACAGCGCACTTACTCTCAGAGCAAACTGGAGTGGGCTTACTACAACACACAATTCTAAAAAAAAAAATCCTAAACCACAAAAAAAAAAAAAAAAAAAAAAGTTTTGACAAAGCAAAAGGTTACCAAAGAAGAAAACGAGAGGTCTACAAAGGGAAACACTGGCGGACGGGACTTGATTGAACTTGATCAGACCAACTCATTACAGTCAACAGAAGCAATAGCAGGCAAGAAGCGCGACTGTAACACATTAAGGCACACACGCGCGCATCCGCTCCGCTTGCGCTCGCACAGAGAGAGAGAGAGAGAGAGAGAGAGAGAGAGAGAGGGGGGGGGGGAGGTTGGGGCAGGCAAGCAGACAGACAGACAGACAGAACCGAGGAAAAAAGT
>JADBJO010005666.1:10000-12500 GCA_016801955.1 Conus betulinus | reverse complement strand
TGATGATAATGATACTGATAATAAAGATGAAGATGATGATATTTATAATGATAATAATACTATAATAGTTATTATATTATTATAATTATCATTATCAATAATAATCATAGCAATAATAATAATGATAATAATTTTTTTTTAATGATAACTTGCTCTGTTGATGATGATTATAACGATTTACATTTGTATACGCCCCATCCCTATTCAACTCGGGGGTACTTAGACTGAAACGTGTGTGACTCAGTATGAACAGTTTCTATTTGAAATAGTTTCAAGTTCACAGATAAGCAAACTGACTCCCGATTATTTACATGTCATGAGTTCAAATACTGAACTACGAATGGCAAAAAAAAAAAAAAAAAATCAGTGAAATATTCGGCTATATTGACGAACAAAATCATCGACTTTGATGGTGAAAACGGAGGCTTATTTTATTTATTTTTTTTTCCCTGTCCTTTTCTGCTCCAAGACGTTCGACTGGATTACGGTTGCAGCGGGTGCCACTGCGAAAGAGGGCGCTCTGTGCGACAACGGAACTTGCAGTAAGTATGCCTCTTCATCCAGTGGTAACTCCAGTCGGGATTGACTAGTTGTGCGACCGTCCCAACCTCTGCGCCACTTCACAGTGGCACAGCACCCACACCACTCTTTCCGGCACCCCAGCCACAGCCACAGCCCGGCGCCGGCAATCCTGAGGGAGCAGTCAATGTCAAGTCGTCAAGTCGTCAACCCCTAGCGGAGGAGGCAACACTGCACACCGCCGTCTAGTCATATTCAATGGTGCCTGTTTTGATCCAGTTACATGCAGGACATTACCTACTAAGCCGCCCCCCTCCCCCCCCCCCCCCCCCCACGCCCCCCACCCCCCAACCTACACTGACGACAATAATTGTGCAGTCGCGAAGCCTGAGTGCGTGACCTCTCCCTCCAGATGGTGCCACCATGTCCGTCCGACGTCGGCCCCCATTTATTTGCCTATAACGGTGACCCTGGTTATAGTTGACTTTGGGGGGAAGTTGGGGGGGGGGGGGGGGGGGGGGGGGGGGGGCGAAGAACGTAGAAGAAAAAAGATTCAGGTACCAAGGATCAGGTGACCTCCAAATGGACGCGTCCGTTGAGAGACTCTGTAACTACCTCTTTCGAGAGCAAGCTGTTCAAAAAAAACATCATAATGCTGCGTTGATCTGAGAAATGGTCGATGGTGGCCTCTCCTCGGTGTCGTTTGGGGAGGCTGCAGGTACTGGCACATTGTTGCTGCCCTCTCTTGGCGGAGTGGTTCCCGCAGCATGAACAGGTAGGCCATATGTCTGCTTGCCTTTAAGTGTTGACCAGTTCAGTTCTTCAGCGAGCTGCGGACGCTTGAGGATTTCTAGTTCCAAACTGGCCAGCCTTCTCTGGGCCCTTTCATGCTCTCGCTTTTCTGTTTAATAATAATAAAGATAATGATGAATACTTATATAGCGCCTATTCTCGGCTAGAGACCGAGCTCTAAGCGCTTTACAATCAAACATTCGTTTACACAACGGGCTGCCTACCTGGTAGTGCCGACTGAAGAGCTGCCAGCTGGCGCTTCATTCAGTCGTTTCCCGTGTCATCCAGTCAGTATCATTCAATATCGATCACTCATTTTCCTTACTTCCTTCATTCTTTCCATTTCTCACGCAGGGTGCATGCTATGTGTAACGTGTCATCCATACAAACGGCCAAACTGGCCTACTCTTCCGAATGTTGGTGATGGGATTTTACGAGTGTGCAAGATGTTATGCGTGCGTTCACACACGGAACCTCGGTTTATAGTTTCATTCGAAGGACTGTATGGGAAAATAGAGTCAGAACCAAGGTTAACTCCGAGGGAAAAATCCCCCTGTACCGAAACGCCCCGGCGGAGGTTCGAACCCGCAACCCCATGATCACCAAGATTACGAGTCAGGCGCTCTACTAACTGAGCTATTTGAGTGTGTGAGTCCCAACTAAAGAGCATTGTGATGTTTCACTGTAAAGAATGCAATACTATTCGTGGAAAAAGACCATTTTTTTCCCCTTAAAGAATATTGCTAAATATAAGGACACTGATAGAGTGCTAAAAACTGAACTATGAGGATGACTCGGTGAAATCTCTAGAAAAGTATACTGCAAAGGTGTTGAACATTCGAAATAAGAAGAACAGCTTAAACCTAGGTGATCAAAAGATATACGAATTTTAAGGGAGACGGTAAGACATGTTAGTTTTTGATTGCTAGTGCATTTCACATTCTTGAAGGTGCATTATTCTGGATGGTCGGTATTCAGGCTTGTGGTGCTTAGAAGAGTAGCACTGGTTTCACTCATGTTTGTTGTGGATTTACTGTTTACGTTATTTGCTTTTTTTTGCTTTGTACCCCTGTGTCATCAAGGCTGTATAGCTAATGACATTACACATGTTCAGAGTTCAGTGTGTCGGTCCCAGACTGTCGAGGCAGGCTCTGGTACAAGTCTCTTTACTGCTTGCCTTGGATCTTGT